>BCLH01000940.1:11498-66113 GCA_001602315.1 Zoysia pacifica | reverse complement strand
CAGATGTCCTAAAATTTAATATAATGCACAGAACAAAAAGCTGATTCCCAGCAAGAAGAGCATGCACCCAGAGCATTGGAAGTAAATTATATTGACTTCTTTTTCTGCACTTCAAAAAGACATATAATTATGCAGAACATATCTAGTGCTCCCATGCACCCACTGAAACAATGCACTAGAAGAATATGAAAAATTCAAACAAAAATTTGGATGGAGAGTGTATGTTATCATCTATCATCATGCAAAATATGACATGAAACAAAGTTCGTGCAAGGCGCAAAAAAAAAAAAAAAAAAGATAAATCAGTGTCTGAATAGTAACAGGCTTCAGGTCTGAGATGAACAGTCACAACCTGCTGTTCTGCAACTTGTTCATCTCAAATTTTGCATGATTGCAGTTGGTAACATGCAATATACACTCGTATTTTTGGTTCATTTTTTTTTATGTAATTCTTTGAGCCGTTTTTTATGTATGGGAGCACAGGAGCAACTAAGAAGGTGTTTGGTTGGATTGTTTTTTAACGTGAATAGATTACAAGGGTACCTAATAATGTTGTTTTATGTTTGTTTGAATAACACCGTAATCTACTTAGGCGTGATTAGTTACCAGAGTTCACAATTCTGATGCCGCCCACCTACTGGCGGGAGCCAGTCCCATCGTGCTTGACAAAGCCACAGTGGTAAGTGATTACATTACCAACGGCAAACAAACAAAATAAGGAAACCGTGATTCCACTGCAGATCACGCTGTAATTCATTCGCGTTGATGTTTGTATTACCGTGCAAGCAGCCAAACACCTCCTAAGGTGCTTGGATCACCTGATATGTCCTCCAAAATCATGAGATTTCCGTTGCAGCCATACTGTTCCATCCTTTATTAAATTCAAATCTAAACTTAGCCCCAATTCCCAACCCCTTCTAGCTCAAAATGCGTCGTACATGTAGAGGCCCCATTTGGAATAAAGGAATTTTTCCTAAATCTTACGTTTTTTCTGTGAAATTGACTTATTCATGTGAAATTCATGCGTTCCAAAAGAAGCCTGATTCTCCTTAGCACCCTAGCTTGCTCAAAACTGCTGCGGACCGATAATATATATCAACTCATCTATTTG
Organism: Zoysia pacifica; assembly: GCA_001602315.1. Taxonomy (NCBI): domain Eukaryota; kingdom Viridiplantae; phylum Streptophyta; class Magnoliopsida; order Poales; family Poaceae; genus Zoysia; species Zoysia pacifica. The sequence continues at coordinate 65,002 of BCLH01000940.1, read as the reverse complement.
CTCTGGTCTATTGCATACTTGCATACTGTAGTCGTTGCTTTGCACTCAAAAAGCAAATTAGACACTGGCTCTTCTGACATGGAAATGTTTGACCGGAAGAGGAAACACCACGCGAGCTACTATGCGGCGGCTTGGATTATCCTCAATAAGGCGGCGGCCGAAGGGAGGAGTAGGGTACGGCACCTACCTCGAGAGGCGGGGACGGCTCGATCCGTGCGAAGGGGCAGCGCAATCCGACGGCGTCGAGGAACGGCGGCGAACTCCTTCGCGCACATGTGCCGTCCTGTCCCGCGCCGGCGGCGCCCGCGACGCCGAGGAGGAGCACGACGGCAACGGCGAGGCGCATCATCACAGCTTCCTTCCTCTCTTTCTCTCTCTCTCTCTCTCTCTTTTCGGTTTTTCCGTTCTGGAAAATTCCTGCGCGTGTCTGGGCTATATTTGGCCAAGAATGAAAATCTGCGGGGTTATTTTGGGGACGCGTTGGGAGGCGGATTGATGGGTGCGTGGGGTGGGGCTCGTTCCTGCACGTGGTGCCGCGGTCTGGTTGGTTGGGACGCCTGGCCTGGCCTGGCCTCTGCCTGTGCGCCGACGGACACAGTCACACAGGTGGGTCCCGTACGTCGGCATCTTCTCGACGGCCCAAAAACTCATCAAGAAGAGTGGAGGCCCATAAAGAAAGAAGAAATAGGCCCAGCTCACATATTTGTATTTTGATTGACGCATCACCTTGATTCTGTTAGCACGAAGTTACTTCTGCCTGGAAATTTCTTTGGGTGTTTATCTTATCAATAAAAGTTTAAAATTTGAAAATATGAATTTCGACGGAGTCACCTTTGCAATTTTTCTTACCGCCATCACCATCTCCATCCCAGTAAACATTACAATTTTGATTAGTACTCATATCTCATATATAAAATTCATATCCCATAGCAATATCCAAGATCCTATCACCACTGCAGGAACATTCTTTATTTGTACTTCTTTTATTCAACGTCGAAGATAACAGGTTTACTATATACAAAACCTACCAATATCAACTAACTGTTGATATTGTTCATACGCCGTTGGTTAAGCACAGACTGAAGCCTAAAATAGCTGAGTTTCCTGAACGCATTACTTGTAAGCATGGCAATAATCATGGAAGTAGAAGGTCCTCTCAATGAAGTTGCCGAGCCATCGGGACGCGGCGAAGCACAGCACGGCCATGGACACAACCATGGCTCTCAGAACGGTCGACGTGACCGGCGCCCCCTTGGCGACGGCAAGGTAGCCGACGACGGCGACCGAGGCAACCTGAAGGGCGACTTCGAGCGCCTTTATGGCCTTCAGCGCGGCGCTGCAGCTCGTGCACTGCACGACGTGCGACCAGTACCTATCGATTTTCCAGCGACGAGGCGTCGTGGTTCAGAGTAAACCAATGGGTTATCTGGGGTTTGAATTGACGTTTCAGGGTTCAGTGTGTGGCTGAAGATGGTTTACCTGTCCATGAGCTGATCCTTGGTCGGAGTTGGCGGCAGCTGACCGGCTTGTTGGGTTGCCCAGCCGATCTAATTCTTGCTGAATTTTCTGAACCAGTTTCTGAAGGCGATGACCATGTTATCCGATGACGTGGGCACGTAGCAAACTTTCTGCCAGTTATCGAGACCTGCCGCGACGAACTTCCGTTCCTGTCACGAATTCAGAAGGGACGAATGAAGATGGACCACATGAACGTAGTAAATTGTTAAGCTTGAGCTACGGCAAAATCTGGACGTTGAAGCTGCTAGAAAAGTATGGGTTTCAACGCGTTGCCTTTGACAAGCTGTGGTGCACATTTCCCTTTCTGGACCTGTTGGATTGAGAATTTTTTTTTTAGCTGTATGCAGTTCCGGGCGAAGCTACATGTAGTTGTCGGTGTCAGCTGACACCGACTGTTTTTCCTAAACTCTTTGTAAATTAATGATTAGTTACTGTTTATATTGCTAAGAACACTGTTAAATATTGATGATGAAACTTGCGGTTCTGCTTCGCCCCTGCTGCTGTGGCTGTGGCTGTTTGGTTCATACACCTGTTTGGGCAGATGCAGCAACAGCCTAAACAGCCACAGCAAAAGCTGAAGCGAATCGGCCCTCAGTTACCTCGAGGTGGAGGAGGTAGATGTCTGAATCCAGAACACGGTTCTGGTTGATGTGGTAGAACCACCGCGGTATAATCTTGTCGAGCCAAACTCCGACGTTCCTCGGGAACGACCAGATCAGTCTGCTCCTGCCAGGAGCAACTGGGACGCAGAAGAACACCAGCATAAATTGAGGCGTCTTCTTCTTCTTCTTCTTGCCCTGACTGGCCTGCATGAAACAAAATGCTGACACGTTCAGATTATTATGTGAATTCCTTGGACAATCATCTTACAGACAAAGGACGAGGGGACGAACTGGTTCAGAAGGTGCACGAAAGGGTGAGCCGTAGAATGTGCACGGCGCAAGAAACTGGAACGACCCCTGATCCTGCGCCGCCACAAATCCATCTTTGCCGGCCATCTCTATCTTCATCTTGATCGGACCGCCACCTTCTTCATCATGCTCAACTGTGAAGAACACAAACATCGATCTCCGATCAGCGACGCAGAATGCAAAGCGTTTTAAATTGCTTACCCCTTCCAGCATGACGATGCTCTGAAATTTCAGTAGAGTTCAAGAAGGACTTCATTTGATTTGCGAAATATTAAGTAATGGTATTCATTTGAGGTGGTCGTGAACGTATCTCCCGGGATCTTCCTTCTTGCGGATTCCACGTAGCAATCCCTTGTGCGCGTACGGAACATGAGCAGGGTCCATCAGATTCTCTACCAGAATGTCGTACCTGCAATCGAACACAGTGATACCAGCCATGACTGAACTGTGGGTGTCCAAGCGCAGCTACGCCGATGGAAGAAGACCTGAACCGTGTCAAGGTTCAGAGAAAGCTGAGGTTTACCCGTAGAAAAGATCCCTGGTAGCCCACGAGGCGACGAACTCCGGGTCGTCGATCTCTGCGATGAACGGCGGCCGCTTCCTCTGCAGCACGTCCGCGTACTCCGGTTCCGTCCTCGGGAAGAACCACAGGATCCCGTTCTGCACCACGCAGGGGTACGACGCCACGCACGCCTTGCTGTTCTTGTGCACCTGGGGCGAGAATCGCGAGAAAGATTTCGGTTTCAGCTTCCGGCAGCGAAGAATGAAGATCAAGGCCTGTTGATGAGCGTGCTGTGAGCTGTGGCGCACCGGAGGGCCGAGGGCAGGGGCTTGTGGGATGAACTTGCATGCGCCGGCGCCGTCGAAGCACCAGCCGTGGTACACGCACTGGAGCCGGCCCTTGTCGTCGATGCGGCCCTCGGAGAGCGGCGCGAGGCGGTGCGGGCACGCGTCATCGAACACGCGCCACACGCCGGCGCCGCGGTCGTACCATGCGACGACGCTGAGCCCGAGCACCGTCTTCCCGTGCGGCGCCCCCGGATCGAGGTCGCACACTGGCGCGAACGGGTACCACTGGTCCAGCCAGTCGAACCGCTCCTTCCCGGACGGGGAAGGGGTCTGGGCTTCCTCTGTTCGCGGCGTCTCGGCCGCCACGGCTGACACTGACAGCCGCGCGGCGCGGCGACACCGTCGCGGGCCTCGCGGCGCGAAGAGGCAGCTCCTGGAGTTCAATGGCGCCGCGGCAGCGCAGGAGGCAAGGGGCCGCTGAGGGGCCGGGGCAAGGGGGAGGAGGAGGGAGAGTGGGACCATGGCGCGGCGTCGCGGCCGGCGGCAAATGTGGCAGAACGGGAGGATGCTTCGCAGCTTGCGACAAGCGGGAATTCGTGGCTATGGAGAATGGAGTGGCGGGAGTCGCTGTCGCGGTGGGCCGGTAGTACTGTAGCAGTTGGGTCATCATCTCACTCCCATATCGATATGGCTCCATCGATCTGTACGACAGTACCTGTCGGGCGCGGGAACACCTGGTCCACTCCATTTCAGGTATTCGCTGGACTTCGTAAAAGACCACTTTGAGGTATACCTAAATACGTATAAAATACAAATTAGTATCACCCGGCAACGTGTTCATAATTATTGTCACATGACTTCTCAAATTGAATAGTATAATAATTAAAAATGACTATTAGAGAGATTTTAACTTGTAGAAGTTAAAAATAAAATTTAAACTTCAAGATCAATATAAGTTGACGGTCCTTAATTATTTGAATGTATTTTAAAATACGCCTTGTAAAATGATGGATTGATTTTTCTTCTAAAAAATTGATTGATTGATTGTTAGGGGGATATTGTGGATGAGGAATGGCGTTTACTTCTCCCAAATTGGAAGTCTAGAGTCTTGACGTCCAGCGTGCCTTTCATCATATCATATTTTTGAAAAAGAAAAACTGCGCCTGCAACTGCCACAAACGCTTGTACACCACCCAAATTGAAGTCTACGGAGTATATGCATGTGCAACTGCCACAAATGCTTGGCCATTAGATCAAATAATAATAAGATAGGAGTAAACATTACGATCATGGTAAACCATGAAAACTTCAGTAGATCAGTAGATTCACGGAAGTCTCGGTATCTCCCTCATATCCTGTACCAATATTCCAGATCCTGCCACCACCGCAGGGACGAACTTTATTTAGTCAACAATGAAGATATCATGTTGATTAGTATTTGGTTTTGACTATGTACATCTGCCAACAATATCAACTAAACGTTACATTTCTTAGACATTTCTACGTTGTTGTTTACAAAACATATCTTGCCATAAAAACATCAGAGCTTTTCTGACACCCTGCTCACCTGATGAATGCATCACTTGTAAGCATGGACATAATCTTGGAAGTAGAAGTTCTTCTCGATGAAGATACCGAGCCAGCGGGACGCAGCGAAGCAAAGCACGGCCACGGACACGACCGCGGCTCTCTGAACAAGCGACGTGAGAAGTGTCCCCTTGGCGACAGCAAGGAAGCCGACGACGGCGACCGAGGCAACCTGGAGAGCAACTTCCAGCACCTTCATGGCCTTCAGCGCGGCGCTGCAGCTCGTGCACTGCACAACGTGCGACCAGTACCTGTCGATGGGATCAACGACGAAGCACCGTAGCTCAGTGTGAAATGAGTTATCTGGTGTTCGATGTTTCAGGTCACTGATTTCCTTACCTGTCCATGAGCTGATCCTTGGTTGGCGTTGGTGGCAGCTGATCGACTTGCGGGGTGGCCCAGCCGACCTGATTCTTGCAGAATTTTCTGAACCAGTTTCTGAAGGCAATGACCATGCTATCCGACGATGTGGGCACATAGCAAGCTTTCTGCCAGTTATCAAGTCCCACTGCGGCGAATCTGCGCTCCTATAAAAGCATTCAGAAGGGACGAGTGAAGCCAGATTAAGAATGCAGCTGAATCACAAAGCCTGAGCTAGAACAAAATTTGGATGGTAATTGTTCTAGACATGCTGCGCTAGACATTGCCCTTTTGAGTTACCTCAACGTGGAGAAGGTAAATGTCTGAATCCAATATAAGATTCTGGTTGATGTGGTAGAACCACCGTGGTACAATCTTGTCTAGCCAAACTCCAACATTTCTCGGGAACGCCCAGATCACTCTGCTCCTGCCAGGAGCAACTGGGATGCAGAAGAACACCAGCAGGACTCGAGGCGTCTTCTTACCCTGACTACCCTATGGAAACAATTACGAAACGATGCTGATTTGTTTAGCTGATTCCATGAATTTTTACGGTTTCCCTTGTGTTTCCCTTGCAGTTGCAAATGTAGAATAGATTGCACCTCTTGGCGAAACGGTTGGCCGTGAAATGTGCATGGCGCTTCAAACTGGAAGTATCCTCGTTCGGCTGCTGACAAAAACCCCTCTATGCTCGCCGTCTGTATCTTCATCTTCACAGGACCCCCACCTTCCTTGTCGTACTCAACTGTGAAGAAAATTAACGTCTCCCTTCAGTATTCCGAAAGCTAAACATCGCTATTCAATGTTCAAGCTCGATGTTTCCTTCAATGCAAGCTCAATGATTATATATACTCAAAGAACAACTTGATCTGAATTGTAAAAGATAAATGGAAATATTCTGTCAGATCAGGGACATATCTCCCAGGATCTTCCTTCTTGCGTATTCCACGCATCAGCCCTTTGTGTGCATATGGAACATGAGCAGGGTCCATCAGGTTCTCGACCAGGACATCGTACCTACAATACAGCAGTGCTATAAGCATGACTGAACTCTGAATGTGCAATGCAGCTATACCATTGAAAGAAGCATATCAGTATTCAGAAAAAAGTTGAGATTTACCCGTAGAGGAGATCCCTAATGCCGAATACAGTGACAAACTCGGGGTCATCGATCTCAGGGATGAACGGTGGCCGCTTCCTCTGTAGCACCTCCTTGTACTCGGGCTCGACTATAGGGTAGAACCATAGGATTTTGTTCTGCACAACGCAGGGGTACGACGCCACACAAGCCTTGCTGTTCTTGTGCACCTGCGGCAAGATCACGATACAGATTGCGATTTCAAATCAGTTGGCCGCCAAGACAATAGAATCATAACCGAGGAGGAGGTTGTGATGCGTACCGGTGGGCCGAGGGCGGGGGCCTGAGGGATGAATTTACATGCGCCAGCGCCGTCGAAGCACCAGCCATGGTACACGCACTGGAGGCGGCCCTTGTCGTCGATGCGTCCCTCGGAGAGCGGCGCGAGGCGGTGCGGACACGCGTCGTCGAACACGCGCCACTCGCCGGCGCCGCGGTCGAACCAGGCGACGACGCTGAGCCCAAGCACCGTCTTCCCGTGTGGCGCGCGGTGGTCGAGATCGCACACGGGGGCCAGAGGGTACCATTGGTCCAGCCAGTCGAACCTCTCCGCACCAGACGGCGACGGCGATGGCGCCTCCTCCGTCCGCGGCGTGTCGGCCGCTACGGCGGAGACCGACAGTCGGGCGGCGCGGCGCCAGCGCCGCTGCTGCACGAGCGCGGAGCCGCTTAGCCTCCTGGAATTCGATTGACTGGCGACGGCGGCGGCTGCAGCGGTGAGAGGCAGTGAAGGGCCAGACGCGCGCGGCAGGAGGAGGAGGGAGAGGCGGTCCATGGCGCGCCGGGCGACGGGTGGCGGCGAGTCCGGCGGTGGCGTGGGGACGCTTCGTGGCGTGGGAGACGCGGGTAACTGGTGGCGGGAGTCGTGGCCGCGTGGTCGCAGTGGGCCGCCCGATAGCATTCGGATGGATAGGCTGCTTCCATCACCTGTACCTGTTGAGGCCTCTTTCGGAAACAAAGGAAAAAAATTTCGTTTTCTGCATTTTTTTAATAAAATTGAACAGAATTTATATGAAATTTTTATGTATTGTTTTGTGAAATTCATGCGTTACAAATGAGGCTTGAAAGCGAACATGTGATGCAGGCTACTCTAATTCACATATCACAAGTCTCATACTCTATTTGGAAACGAAAAGCAAACATTTTCAGTATTTTTTTCTAAAATTTTGGGATCATATACCATATTTATATTCTTGGGAAATTGAACTATTAACATATTTAAGACTATTTTGCAAAAAGAAAAAAGTTGAATCTTGAATTTGTGACAGATTCTAAGAGTGTCTTTGTTTCAGCTTCTCAGCTAGATAAAACTTAAAAAGCTGAAACAAATAAAGTTCTAAAAAGCTTATTTTTAAAATGCTGAAAAACTAGCTTTTGCAGAAATAAATTAAAAGCTAAAAATCTCACTAAGAATTGTTTTTTCAGCTTTTAATGTGCAGAAAAATTAAATATATATTATAAAAATCAACATCTAAATTTCATCAACTAGCTTTTCAACTGACCACCAGTCAACTTTTTTATAAACTCAAAACTTCAGCTCAAACAAAAAGCCCAAGTAGTATAACTCTGGAGACTCATAACTCTGCCACGCAGGATCCTCGGAGCCCATCACTTGTAAGCATGGACGTAATCCTCGAAGTAGAAGTTCTTCTCAACAAAATCAGCGAGCCAGCGTGACGCGGCGAAGCACAGCACGGCCGCCGCCACGACCACCGTTCTCTGAGCCGCCGACTTGACCACCGTTCCATTGGCCACGGCGAGGAACCCGATGACGGCGACAGACGCGACTTGCAAGGCGACCTCGAGCGCCCTCATCGCCTTCAGCGCCGCGCTGCAGCTCGTGCACTGAGCGACGTGCGACCAGTACCTGTTGAGCTTGAACGCATCAGGAAACTATGCCGTTGGTGCGTGACAAAATTGACAGTGCCGTGTCTTGTCTATGATAGTACTGAAAACATTCTTACGGCGAACCTTTCTAGGAGCCTGTCCTTTGTAGGTGTCGGCGGCAGCACATTCGGCTGTGAAGTTGCCCAGCCGATCTGATTCTTGCAGTACTTCCTGAACCAGTTCCTGAAGGCGATGACCATGCTATCAGACGACGCGGGAACGTAGCGGGCTTTCTGCCATTTGTCGAGGCCCGACGCAGCGTATTTGCGCTCCTGCCGAAGTATTCAGCAAGGATGAAGGAAAAAAATTGTGCTACTATGTTCAAGCGATAAATCGAAACAAGAAATGTTGATCTAGATCGATCAGAATTAATTTGGTTGATTGAAAGGGGCAAATTCCTTTTTAGATTAATTTGATAAATACCATTATAATTTTTTAAAATTTAAAATATGTCATTCGGACCCACATGTTAAATGACACAACGGTGATATATTTTTAATATATAACGAAATATATCTAACCGACTCTTTCTTTTTCAGTAAGTACCTGCAAATGGAGCAAGTACATATCTGAATCCAACACCCTGTTCTGGTTGATGTGGATGAACCACCGTGGTATGATCTTGTGGAGCCAAGCCCCGGAGTTACTCGGAAACCCAAATATCACCCTGCTCCTCCCAGGAGAAACCGGAAGGCAGAAGGCCACGAGCATGAACCAAGGCTCCGACGTCTTGTCATAATTAGCGGGCTGCAGAAATGTTACACTATATAATGCAGGTGGTTTCCTTGCAGCTTCGATTGCATTGACAAGAGGAGACGGGGTGCATACCACATTGGTTGCCGACGAGGAGCCGTGGACCGTGCATGGCGCCGTGAAACGGACGCTGCCTCCTTCCATGGTGGACAGGTACCCGGCTTGGCTTTCCTGCTCGATCTTCATCTTGATTGGATCGCCACCTTCTTGGTCGTGCTCAACTGTGAAGCAATGGACAGTGAACTCTGGATCTGGACCGAATGCTAACAAAGTTATGAAGCAAACAGGCCATTCATTAAGAAAGGAGAGCAAGATACAGCCGTGGTGAACAAATGCTAACAAAGTTATGACGATATCTATGCGAGATTAGGAACATATCTTCCGGGATCTTCACTGCTGGGTTTGGGTAGCAGACCCTTGTGCGCATATGGGAGATGTGCAGGGTCCAGTAAGTTCTCTAACAAAACATCATACCTGCCAATGCAAGGAACGGTGAGTGAGTTGTGAATGTTAAATGGCAATGTAAGGGTCAGAGGTAGATTTTAAAATAGACCTAAATAATTGTATTGCTCTCTGACTTTTAGGAGGTAAAACTTCTCCAATAATTATTAATTACTACATTATTCAATTTGAGTTACTAGTAAGTTTTGATATGTGATGGTAATTAGTGATACGTTGTCAGCTGATATTATTATTATTTTTAAATTGACGGCTAAGATCGAAATCGTGTTTTACCTAAAAAGGCTCATGTAAGAAGCATCAAGATCCCTCATGCCGAACACGGTGAAGTAGGAAGGGTCGTCGATCTCAGGGATGAACGGTGGCCGCTTCCTCTGCAGCACGTCCTTGTGCTCGGGCTCCGTCCTCGGGTAGAACCACAGGATCTTGTTCTGAACCACGCAGGGGTACGACGCCACGCACGCTTTGCTATTCCTGTGGACCTGCACAGCAAGGATCGAAGATCAATAATGGAGGAGGAGTAGGAGGAAGGTAACGTTGGTCGCGATGGTACCGGGGGACCAAGGGCAGGGGCCTGGGGGATGAACTTGCATGCGCCGGCGCCGTCGAAGCACCAGCCGTGGTACACGCACTGGAGCCGGCCCTTGTCGTCGATGCGGCCCTCGGCGAGCGGCGCGAGGCGGTGCGGGCACGCGTCGTCGAACACGCGCCACTCGCCGGCGCCACGGTCGTACCAGGCGACGACGTTGAGCCCGAGCACTGTCTTGCCGTGCGGCGCCCCTGGATCGAGGTCGCACACTGGCGCGAAAGGGTACCACTGGTCCAGCCAGTCGAACGCGTCATCCCCGGGTGACGGCGCGTCCTCAGTCCGCGGCGTCTCGACCGCCACGGCGGACGCGGACAGCCGGGCGCCTGGATGGCGCCGTCGTGGGGTTCTTGGGACAACGCGGCCTGTACTAGTGGAATTCAACACTGCGGTAACGGAGGCGAGGGGAAGCGAAGGGCGCAGGGTGTGGGGACGGAGGAGGGCGGAGATGTTATCCATGGCGGGCAGTGGTGATCGCCGGGACGGAGCGGGGACTAGGTCGGGTGTACCTATATATCAACACCAGTTGATCACTTGGCAACTATCAGTAACGCTGCCGCTGCATGGCAACTGAGCTCGAGTGACCAATCACATGTAGCATCGCTCAATTAGAGAAACTCTACACCTACGTACAGAACTTACGAAATTCATACGTACTCTCTCACAGCTGTCCTCCTAATTTCTGCAACCGTTTCTTTGTTGCCTCTCACAGTTCGTAGGAAATTCGTAAGTTTCGTTCGTAGACGTAGCATCGCTCGATGAATTATTGATGGCCGGAGTTGCGGTCGCGGCCGGCTGTGGCACCTAACAATCAATGTAGCTTGGGCATCGTCGCTATACCAACTCTGCAACTTGCCGTTGGATTTTCGCTAGCTAGCAACTCGTGTTCCTGTGATGCCGGCCCGTTGTCATTTTCGAGGCAAGCATATTCAGCAATGGTAGGAGGCGTGTCTATCTTCTCGGTTCCCAGTGTAGGCAAAATCAACGTGCTTTTTCAGTCATCAACGAGGTGTAGATCGACAACAAAGAATCAACCACTGTCCGTTCGTCCAAATGTCGATTTTGCTAACAGTAAGGGTTCGTGTCAGCATTCAGGCAGGGCGCACCATCGATGTCCAGTGCCCAGGGTGTCGCTTCCGGTTGTCATGGCTTCCGTTCAGACTGAGGCCGTGAGGTGAGTGTACGCTAGATCGTGGCGGCGCGTGCGAGGAGTGTGTAGGCGATCCAGGCGCGCGACGTGGAGGCGGCCGGGCTCGCCGCGGACGACGCGGCCACCTTCCTTGCCACGCTCCGCTTTGCGACCGCTGGAACCGCCTGAGCGGGGGCGGCAAGGGTGCTGCGGCGACCAGTGTGAAGGCGACGGTGATGGCGCGTCATCGGCCCGCGGCGGCGGACACCGGTAGCTAGGCGGCGTCACACGACACACTGCCGCGGCACGGTGCAAGTACCTCTACTCGCGGCGAGGGGGTCGTCCGGTGCGCGGGAGGAGGAGTGGACAGTTTCCATGGCGCCACTCGCGCGTACCAAGAAGGGATGCAGCTGCCTGCCGTCGAGGCGTGGGCTTGTGGCGCCCGGTGCGTCGGAGAATCCGCGGTAACCGCGCGCCGTAGCTGTCGACAAGCCGATCCAGCACCCGGCAGATGTGCCTGTCAGGATAAACGGCGTGTATTGGTTACGTAAAACTTCTTTATTCAACGTGCTAATATAGAAGGAAATAGCAAATCACACTTTTTATGTAAAACGTCTTCTTTATGTAATCTTTTATTTTTACTGTAGGAAAAATATTATAGCAAATCACTTTTGCGCATACTCTGTAGCATCAAATCTGGACCGTTTGTTTGAATCGGACTGAAACCGGTCTAAATTCTGGCTGCAATAACTCCTATGAATTTTGAACACCAATTGAGAGGACCCCGTTCAACTACCAACTGAAAGAACCAGGTAGAATCTCCTGTGCGCATCACTTGTGAGCGTGGACATAATCTTGGAAATAGAAGTTCTTCTCGATGAAATCAGTGAGCCAGCGTGACGCGGTGAAGCACAGCACGGCCGCCGACACGACCACCGTTCTCTGAACCGGCGACTTGATTGTTAGACCCCGAACAACGCTACTTGAACGCCGGTGAGGAGCAGATTAACGCCGATGAACTGGAACGCACGCGAACTAGAACACGACAATGGCGCAACGGCCAGAAACTAAAACTCGATGAACACGATGATTTTGTGCTGCTCTAAAGACCACAGCTTTTCTGTTGTTTTCTTCCCCATTTATTATGCAAGATATAGAGGAAGACCATGACGTGGTCAGCCGCACATCGCGCAGCGAGCACGTCCATCTCCGTGCCCACGGTGCCGCTGAAACCCCGGTCATCCTTGGGTTGTGCGCGAGCTATTCTCGCCACCCCTTTCTATTTGCACAGCAGCCACAAATCGGTGCTCATGCGCATGCATAACTGAAAATAGAAACATGCAAACTAACTATAGTGGTCGGCTTACAACCAACAAATTCTCCTCCTAAGCCGTGCACTTGTGCTTGAGCTTCACCAGCCCGAGCTTGGAGCGCAGTTCACAGAAGCGTTCCCGCGCCAAAGGTTTGGTCATGATGTCCGCCAGTTGATCCGCTGTGCCAACAGATGCAATCTGCACTCTCCCCTCCTCAACACATTCACGAATGAAATGGTAGCGAGTGTCTATATGCTTACTGCGATCATGGAACACCGGGTTTTTGCTCAGCTCAATGGCGGACTGGCTGTCGATGTTGATCTTCACTGCGCCCTCCTTCTTCCCCTTTAGCTCGGACAGAAGGCGCGATAGCCACACTCCCTGGCATGCCGCCGTGGTCCCGGCGATGTATTCAGCCTCGCACGATGACAGTGCGACGACCTTCTGCTTCTGACTCTGCCAGGTGATGGCGTTGTTGCCCAGGAAGTAGAGAACGCCGGTGGTGCTCTTGCGCGTGTCGACGTCGCCGGCATGATCACTGGCACTGAATCCGACGAGCTCAGCGTCTCCTCCCTTTCTTGTGTAGTGGCAGCCGTAGTCCAGCGTGCCAGCGATGTACCGCAATATTCTTCTTACGGCCGCCAAGTGCTCAGTGGTGGGATGCTCCATGAACCTGCTCACATAACCCACCGAGAAAGCCAAATCCGGCCTTGTGTTTACCAGATACCGGAGTGAGCCGACAATGCTCCGGTACGCTGTGGGATCGACGGCTGGCGCGGTGCTCATCTTGCTCAACTTGATCCGTGGCTCCATCGGAATGCAGCTGGGATTGCACCCAGCTAGGCCTGCACCCTAGAGAATCTTTGCCGCGTACGTGCTCTGCACCACCGTGATGCCGTCGCCGTTCTGGCTCACCTCCAGCCCAAGGTAGTAGTGCAGCAGCCCGAGGTCGCTCATCTGGAACGTCCGCTTCATCTGGGACTTGAACTCGTCGATGTCCCGTTCGTGGCCTCCAGTGATCACCAGATCGTCGACGTACACGCCAACGACCAGGCGGTGCGCGCCCTCACCACGGAAATACACCGCGTGCTCAGAGCTGCTGCGCTTGAAGCCGAGCCCGAGCAGAGAGCTATCCAGCTTTGCGTACCAGGCGCGAGGTGCTTGACAAAGCCCGTAGAGTGCTTTGACGAGGTGCAGCACTTTGTTCTCGTGCCCCTTGAGGACGAACCCGGGCGGCTGCTCGACGTAGACCTCCTCCAGGAGCTCGCCGTTGAGGAAAGCGGACTTCACGTCCATGTGATGGACGGTCCACCCCTCGTTCGCGGCGTGCGCGAGCAGCAGACGAACAAACTCCAGGCGCGCCACCGGTGCAAAGACTTCATCAAAGTCGATGCCTTGCCGCTGCACGTAGCCCTTTGCGACGAGGCGGGCCTTGTACTTGCTAATGAGCCCCGCCGCGTCACGCTTGGTCTTGTAGACCCACTTCAGCCCAATTGGCTTGACTCTGGCCGGCAGATCGACGAGGTTCCAGGTCTGGTTGTCCTCGATGGAGGTGTACTCGTCGAGCATCGCTAGCCGCCAGTTCTCGTGCTGCAGGGCCTCCTGGAGCGTCGCAGGTTCTGCCTCGCTGGCGAGCATGAGATGCTCCTCCAGCTCTCGTGTGGCGAGCCCAGGCGGCGTGGCGGGCCCGAGCACGCTGTCAATGGTGCGGTAGCGGAGCGGAGCGTCGTCGTTGTGGTCGACGTCAAGCAGTTCCGAAGCGCCTGCGCCTGGTGGTGACACAAACACGGGGGCACTCGGGCTCTGGTGTGTCCACGGTGTCGCCGGCGTCATGCCCCCCGCGACGTGCACTGGGGTGTTGTAGACAGGCGTGGTTGGCGAGGACTGGCACTTCGTCGTTGGCGAGGAGTGGATTGAAGGTGCTGTAGAAGTGCTGGTAGACGCCTCGACCGTGGTCGTCGTCGTCGTGGTGGTGGTGGTGCCATCCACAGCCGGCGCAAGGTGTTCAACAGTGAAGTCATCCGCCGCGTCGCGCTGCCCTTCTGCCCAGTTCCACTCCTCCTGCTCCCGGAACACGACGTCGCGGCTGATGTGGACGCGCCGTGTCTCTAGGTCGTACAGGCGATACGCTTTGGACCCAGGTTCATAGCCGACGAAGATGGTACGCCTGCTCCGGTCATCGAGCTTCTGCGGGTGCAGCGTCGTGATCTTCATGTTCGCCACGCACCCGAACGTGCGCAGATGTTGTACTCCTGGCGCGCTCCCGGTCCACAGCTCGTAGGGAGTCTTGCCCCCAATGCTTTTCGACGAGGATCTGTTCAGCAGATAGGCGGCCGTCGTGACCGCCTCCCCCCAGAATTCACCTGGGAGGTTCTTTGCCTTGAGCATGCAGCGTGCTGTGCCTACAATGGATTGATTCCGGCGCTCCACAACCCTGTTTTGCTGGGGGGAGTAGGGCGCTGTGAGCTCCCGTCGCATCCCCAGCTCGGCGCAGTACACCTCGAACTCCCGCGCCGTGAACTCTCCTCCTCGATCCGTGCGGAGGGCACAGACCAGCTTGCCCGCCCTGCGTTCCGCCGCCGCCTGGATGCGCTTGATTGCTGTCGACGCTGCATCCTTGCTGGGCAGCAGAGATAACCACATGTACCGAGAATAATCGTCCACCAGTAGGAGAAAGTACCGATTGCCGCTGGGCGTTGGTGGAGAAATTGGGCCGCAGAGGTCGCCGTGGAGCAGCTGCAGTACTTCAGTCGCCCGACCGAAAGCGCGCTGCGGGAACGGCGAGCGTCGGTGCTTGCTGGCGAGGCAGGCGTCGCACACCTGGTCCACCTGGTCGAGTGGTGGCATCCCGCGCACCAGGCCCTCACGCGCCATCTTGCGCAGTGCGGCGAAGTGGAGATGGCCGAATTTGGCATGCCAGACCCACACCTCCTCATCGCTGCGCGCCGTGAGGCAAACTGCCGTGCAATGTCGACATTGAGCACGTACAGCCGGCCTGGGTTGCGATGAATCTTGGCGAGTAGCCGACGCTCCTCGTCGTGGACTCGCATCACACCGTCTTCAATCAGCACCTGGAAGCCGGTCTCGTCGAGCTGCCCGACTGAGATGATGTTGGCAGTGAGGCGTGGCAAGTAGTAGACGTTGGAGAGGCTGCGGTGCTCCCCATTCTTGCAGGAGAGGAGTACGGTCCCCTGTCCTTCGATCCGAGCCACCGAGCCGTCGCCGAATCGGACAGAGCCGGTGACGCCGCCGTCGATGTAGCTGAATGCCGCACGCGCGCCGGTCATGTGGTTCAACGCTCCGGTATCCAGGACCCATCGCTTCAGGTCCCGGTCTCCAGGCGCATCGAATGCCGCAAATACCTTGTTCTCGACGATGAACAGCTCGTCGCCGCGGAGAATCGCCGAAGCGGGCGCTGCGGAGCAGTGAATGGGGAAAAAATTTCAAAATCAGAATCCCGCGCATCACTCACCACGTACATGAGGGTCGGCTCGTTGTCTTGGGCCACATGGGCCTGGGCTGCCTTGTCCCTTTTCTTCTTGCGGCACTCCTTGGCCCAATGGCCTCTCTTGCCACAGTACTTGCACCGGTCTTCATCGCCTTTGGACTGGGCCGCATCGGAGTCGGCCCGTTTCTCTCCTCCTCCGCCAGGGCCGCGGCCTCGGCCGCGAGCACTGTTCTTTTTTCTGCGCCCGCCGGTGCTCGAACCGCTACGGCCGCCGCTGTCCCCTGCCTTGTACCGCTCCAGCCACTGCTCCTAGGTGAGGAGCAGCTTGCCGGCGACGTTTGTTGTCGATGGAGGAGGCTCGTCGTCGCTCGCCGCCTTCAACCGACCAGTGACCTCCTCGATGGTGAGCTTGCTGATGTCGAGGAGGGTCTCGATGGAGATGACGGCCTGCTTGTACCGTGAGCGCGCCACCCGCAGATACTTGGCCACCACCTTCGGCTCCGGCTCCGGGTCGTCGAGGCTGGCAAGGCGTTGGACGAGGCTGGTGAGGCGGAGGGCGAAATCCTCCACGGACTCACCTTCGCGGAAGCTGATTTGCTCGAATTCGAGTCGCAGGGACTGCGCCGTTGATTTCCGCACGCGCTCATCGCCGATGCGCATGGTGCGTATGGCCTCTCACGCCTCCTTTGCCGACGGTTTGTTCGCCAGCATGGTGTGCATCTCCGGCGGCACACCCGAGCAGATCGCCTCCAATGCCGTGCGGTCGTCGTGCCACTCGTCCGCGCCGTTCTCGACGATGTCCCAGAGGCAACGGGCCTCTAGCTTGAGCTTCATCATGGCGGACCATGAGTAATAGTTTGTACGCGTCAGTTGGGGCCAATTCCCGTCGCCGGACTCGCGGATCACGCGCTCGACGATGACCTCGCGGGGCCGACGCGATTCCAGGCACCTGCCGCGACCGCGGCCTCTTGGGCGACGTGACGGTGAACAGCTTGGTGGCGGGGAACCGCTCGGTGACGGCGTACGAGGCTTCTTCGCGTCATCCTTGCCGGAGCCGCCGCCCTTGTCGAACGTGGTCTTCGGCTCCGGTGGCGGCGTCAAGCTAGTGGGCCTCTTGGACGGAGAGCGTCCACGATCAGTGGAGCCGGCCATCGTACGGAGGACAGATCTCTTGTCGACGCGGCTCTGATACCAATTGTTAGACCCCGAACAGCGCTACTTGAACGTCGGTGAGGAGCAGATTAACGTCGGTGAACTGGAATGCACGCGAACTGGAACACGACAATGGCGCAACGGCCAGAAACTAGAACTCGATGAACACGATGATTTTGTGCTGCTCTAAAGACCACAGTTTTTCTGTTGTTTTCTTCCCCGTTTATTATGCAAGATATAGAGGGAGACCACGACGTGGTCAGCCGCACATCGCGCAGCGAGCACGTCCATCCCCGTGCCCACGATGCCGCTGAAACCCCGGTCATCCTTGGGTTGTGCGCGAGCTATTCTCGCCACCCCTTCCTATTCGCACAGCAGCCACAGATCGGTGCTCATGCGCATGCATAACTGAAAATAGAAACATGCAAACTAACTATAGTGCTCGGCTTACAACCAACATTGATCACCATTGTTCCATTAGCCACGACGAGGAATCCGAGGACGGCGGCCGAAGCGACTTGCAAGGTGACCTCGAGCACCTTCATCGCCTTCCGCGCCGCGCTGCAACTCTTGCAATGAGCAACATGCTCGACCAGTACCTGTTGATGAGATTAAACGCGTCAGGAAACAATGACAGTGTAGTAGTTTTTAGTCTACAGTGACCGTACCTTTCCAAGAGCTTATCTTTGGTAGGTGGTGGTGGCAGCACATCAGGGATTCATATCTTTGCCTGTCTTTGTATAGCAAATTTTGCTATATTCAATTCTATCTATTCACTGTATAATCAACATTTCATGATTTAAGATCATTTTTTACTTAAATTATACTAATCTATTTAAAAACAAAAACTTAAATCATATGGTCATTGATTCTGTAATGAGTAATTAAAATAAGTATGATAAAGTTTGCTATACAATAAGAAAGTCAGAAGATGTGAATCCGCACATCAGGCTGTGAAGTTGCCCAGCCGACCTGATTTTTGCAGTGCTTCCTAAACCAATTCCTGAAGGCGATGACCATGTTATCCGACGACGTGGGAACGTAGCAGGCTTTCTGCCATTTGTCGAGGCCCACCGCAGCATATCTGCGCTCCTGCCGAAGGATGAAAAATGCAGGTTGATGCAATAAATCGAAGCTACAATTTGGATAGAAATGTTGATCCATATCAAAAGGTACAATTTTCTTTTCCAGTAGCTACCTCTACATGGAGCAAGTACATATCTGAATCCAACACGCTGTTCTGGTTGATATGGATGAACCACCGCTGCATGATCTTGTAGAGCCAGGTCCCGACGTTGCTCGGAAACCCATAGATCAGCCTGCTCCTCCCAGGAGAAACCGGAACGCAGAAGGCCACGAGAATGGCCCGAGGCTTCGTCGACGTCTTGCCATCAGTGGGCTGCAGGAATGTTGTAACCAGCGGGCTGCAGCTCCGATCGATTGCATTAACAGAAGGAGACGGGGGCGCATACCAGTTTGATAAGCGACGCCGGGCCGTGGAACGTGCATGGCGCCGCGAAGCGGAGGCTGCCTCCTTCCATGTTGGACAGGTACCCGGCTTGGTTCTCATGCTCGATCTTCATCTTGATTGAGTCGCCACCTTCTTGGTCGTGCTCACCTGTGAATCATGGACATTCCCAGTGAACTCTGGATCGAATGCTAACGAAGTTGTAAGCGACGTTATCCATGCAAGATTAAGGACTTATCTTCCGGGATCTTCACTGTTGGGTTTGGGTTGCAGCCCCTTGTGCGCATATGGGACATGAGCGTGGTCCATGATGTTCTCCATCAAAATGTCATACCTGCCAATGCAAGGAAGATGTGTTAGAAATTGATCTTCACTTATTTTGGCCCAACGGCTTTAATGGGCCTTTGATCTAATCGCGCCCTGATCGGAGGCGCCCAGCCCATTATGGCTGGTGTGCCTCTGTCGTCAGCGTCACAATAAATAGAGGTGGGAGGCCGGTCGAAACTCATGACTTAAGTTCGTCCGTACCGCCACACCTCACCGACATCTCTAAACCCGATCTGTGAGGGGGCGCTGTGCCGACGGGAAGCACCACCGCCGTCACTGCCATGACGACCGTCGTCACCGGGAGATCGACGACGTCGCCGTGACTTCTACGCCACTGCCCTCTCCACCGACCGGCGCTGCCCAAGTGCAGAGGACCGCATCGACAAAGGGTAGATGGCCGAATCGTCTTCCTCGACTCCGGCGACCAGATCCAAAGGTTTTGACCATCTTTGAACCACAAATCTATCACCGACACAGAAACTCTCAGATCTACACTCCTAGGCTCAGAGAAAAGATCACAACATTGACATCAGAGCCAGATCTAGGAGTGGATCTCGACGAGTATGAAAAAATCACAACATTGGCATCACAACATTGGTTCTCATGCTCGATCTTCATCTTGATTGGGTCGCCACCTTCTTGGTCGTGCTCACCTGTGAATCATGGACATTCCCAGTGAACTTTGGATCGAATGCTAACGAAGTTGTAAGCGACGATATCCATGCAAGATTAGGGACTTATCTTCCAGGATCTTCACTGTTGGGTTTGAGTTGCAGCCCCTTGTGCGCATATGGGACATGAGCATGGTCCATGATGTTCTCCATCAAAATATCATACATGCCAATGCAAGAAAGATGGAGCGGTGGCCTAGTGATCTGTGAATGTGCAACTGTACAGCATTTCAAGAAGCATCTCGAGATCTGCAAAAGAAAAGCATGTTACCCGTAGTAGAGATCCCTCATGCCGAACACGGTGAAGTAGGAAGGGCCATCGATCTCAGGGATGAACGGTGGCCGCTTCCTCTGCAGCACGTCCTCGTGCTCGGGCTCCGTCCTCGGGTAGAACCACAGGATCTTGTTCTGAACCACGCAGGGGTACGACACCACGCACGCTTTGCTATTCCTATGGACCTGCACAGCAAGAATGGAAGATCGATAGTGGAGGAAGAGGAAGAAGAAGGTAACGTTGGCGTGAACTCGTGATCAGGCGGAGGTGGTACTGGACCACCGGGGGACCGAGGGCAGGGGCCTGGGGGATGAACTTGCATGCACTGGAGAGCGGTCCTTGTCGTCGATCCGTCCCTCGGAGAGCGGCGCGAGGCGGTGCGGGCACGCGTCGTCGAACACGCGCCACTCGCCGGCGCCACGGTCGTACCAGGCGACGACGCTGAATCCGAGCACCGTCTTGCCGTGCGGCGCCCCTGGGTCGAGGTCGCACACGGGGGGCCAGTGGGTACCACTGGTCCAGCCAGTCGAACGCGTCGTCCCCGGGTGACGGCGCGCGGATGAGCCGCGGCGTCTCGACGGCCACGGCGGACACGGACAGGGTCATCCGGGGGCCCAGACGGCGCCGTCGTGGGGTTATTTGGACAACGCGGCCTGTACTATAGGAATTCAACATCGCGGCACCGGAGGCGAGGGAAAGCGAAGGGCGCAGGGCGCGGGGACGGAGGAGGGCGGAGATGTTGTCCACGGCAGTGGGTGTGGCCGCCGGGATCGAGCAGGCACTGGCCGGGTCGGGTGTATCAACTATCAAGATCGACACCAGTTCATCAGCTGGCACCTACCTACTCCTGTGTCACGCCACTGCATGACAACTGAGCTCCGTGGACCAATCACATGCTGCGTGTTTAGAACGCATGGTTGATGAATTATCAATGGCAGGTTCCTTGTACGATTCAGAGAAGAGGACACCATGAACCTTGGAGAAATTAAGGTCGGTGCTCCATTTCTTAGTGCTTCTGTTGATCCCATCTGCTCTGCCACCACGCTTACACCTGATCCGTTGTTCTCACCTGCGTATGCAGACAGGCTCGGTCAGAAGGACAACGTGGGACTCAGATGCGATGCAACAGAAATAATTTAGCAGCGCCTTTGAACAATTATCACTCGGTGCGCAGGAGCTTCTGCGGCAGCAACCGCAATCCAAGGCTCTCGTCCAGAAGGGTGATAGCGCCTTATTTTCAAAACTCTCCGTCCCCTGCCCAACCTGTTGTTGGGTTTAGAAGTTGTATCTTTAGAATGTAATTCTATTTCTGTCTTAATCAATGCTACTGCCTTATTTTTCAAAAAATAAAAAAATAAAAAAAACGGGGAAAGAGCGAGTATGCAGCAGAGCTCACGACGGGCCGTTGGAAATTATTCTTGCGATTTCAGCAGACATAAAATGGCCAAGCAACTAACGCATCACGATTGGAAAAAAAACCAAGCTGTTCGTACTGATACTTTCGTCGGGGAAATAAACCCACCGCGTGTCGAAGCAAGCGGGAGTATTAGCCAACAGGAGAGCACGCCTAAATTGACTTTTATATGTACACCTGCCCGTGATAGTTTCTGGTACCGGTAGACGGCGAAATTGACCCGCGAAGAGCTCAGTTGACAAGGAGCAGCATCCAGGGCCAGAATTCCTCAAACCTGGAGGAGTCAAGATTCATGAATCATGATGAGGCACCTCCTTTTTATTTTCCTTGCATCCACATGCTCATATTTTATTTCAAGGCTCAATCCACAGAGACTAAATCCAGAGAAAAGAAATCATTTTTAGAAAAATTACCAGCCTGGACCGAAAAATGGTGAATTTCAGCCGGTTTTGAACCGAAATTGACAAGAAATTACGATAAAATACCCTCACCAGTTACCACCGGCAAGAACAAAAATCACCAATTTTATTTAATGATTAAAGCAGCAAGAAGCAGCACAACCAAGCAGATGAAAGAATTAGAACATTCTAAAAGTCAAAGTCATGCTCCATCCATGACGTCCGCCCATAAACTACCACCCCGAATAGAGTTGAAAAATAAAAGAATAAAACGGCCGTGGGTCCCGGAGAACCTGCGCGGTGTTGGTCCGGTCCAGAGCGGGGGGCGGCCGGCAACAACGAAACGAACGAACGAACGCCAGTTCACGCCACCAGGCGCCAGCCACCTCCCCCCTCCCCTCCCCTTCCCTTCCCTTCCCTTCCCCCGTCGCCGTCCGAAGTCCGGACCCCCCTTCCAGTTCCCGCGTTCCGGACGGACGACCGCGTCCGCATCGGCTTGCGCCCGCCAGGCCGCCACCCCGCCCGCCTCCACCGGTACAAGAACCCGCTGCGGCGGGCGCCTCTCCCTAAAGGAGATCCTGCGCCGAGAACAACGAGCGGTCCGTGCAGTCGAAGAACCGGGCTGTTGGCGTCGGCGAGGGGGGATGGAGGCGGTCTCGGTTGCGGGTGGTGGCGCCGGGCTGACCGGGTGGCAGGCGGCGGCGCTGTCCGCGGTGGCCGGGTGGGTGTGGGCGGCCTCGTTCTACGACCTCACGCGACGGACCCGCAGACTGGTCCGGCCGTGGGTCACGCGCCGGGTAATCGCCGAGACGCCGGCCATCCTCAGGTTCCAGGTTCGTCCACTTGCGCTCTTGTATCGGTCTTCTTCATTCGCTTCGGAATAACCCGTAATTAACGCTAAGAAAACCGGACGAAAGAGCAGAAGAAACAAATTCCGCTCGCTGCATTTGTGGTTCTTGTCCTATGAAATTATGAATGGGAATCTGTACATGTAATGCGCGATTGGGGAGGTCCGGGTAAAGGGAAGTGATAATTGAATCAACTCGAGCCTGTTTAGATGAAACTTAGCTTCATTTCATTACCTAACCTAAAGCTTAGTTCTATGGATCATCATCATAGATATCTTGGCTCTTTGTTGCAAGATTTAGAGGTTTTGCTGAATTATGCAGAGGGTGCATCACAAGTTGCTGGACAATTTCTTCTCTGTGCTGTCATGCGTTGTCTCTGTGCCCTTCTACACAGGCTTCCTCCCTCTCCTCTTCTGGGTATGTCTTCTATCTTGCCTTTCACTGATTTACTTGATTCCTTCGATGTCTGCAATTCCTCAGTATTTGATTGGTATCTAAATACTATCGCAGAGTGGACACAGCAAGCTGGCTAGGCAAATGACCCTACTAATGGCCTTTTGCGATTACCTTGGCAACGCTGTGAAGGTTACCATCTAATCATTGCACAATCCAAGCAAATTAAGTTGCATAGTCTAATAGGTTTCTCTATTAACGCTCTAGATATTTCTGGATGCAGGACACAGTGTCAGCTCCTCGTCCAAGTTCTCCTCCAGTCAGAAGGGTAACAGCTACTGAAGATGAGAAGGAAAACGCGATGGAGTATGGGCTGCCTTCATCGCATGCATTGAATACTGTTTGCTTGATGGGGTATATCACTGTTCTTAACTGTATGAGGAATTTTTTAGAGGAATTCTTGTCTAATGTTCCTTCTGACCAATGTAGATATTTGTTGCATTATGTCCTCACGTATGGAGCACATGGCAGTATTATGATTGCTGCTGGTCTATCTCTTGGTTTCTTGCTTGTTATGCTAATTGGTGTCGGTGAGTCTGAGTTCCATATGCGACTGTTCAATCAGCTTATGAATACCTACTGACGATTTTGAAATTTGACAGCAAGGATATATTTGGGCATGCATAGCTTGACTGATGTTATTGCTGGAATCGGATTTGGCATCATCATCCTTGCATTCTGGTTGGTTGTTCATAACCATATCGATGCCTTTGTTGTCTCTGGGCAAAATGGTATGTCCATACATGTCAGTGTTTCCGTACTGCCAATCTTCGTGGCATATGAGATATGACATTGAAAGTTAATAAGTATCCTCACAATTTCTCCTTTTCGCAGTTGCATCCTTCTGGGCAGGCCTTTCTCTGTTGATGTGCTTTGCATATCCAAAGCCAGAATTCCCTACTCCAAGCTTTGAAAACCATACGGCATTCAATGGAGTTGCCTTCGGAATTGTAAGAACTATGTTTTCGACTCACGATTGCTTGACCAACAAGTTTATTACCCCCTAAAGGCCTAAAACCTGCTCGTGTCACACTAGATTCTGGTCAGACTGAAGAAAATGTCTGACTCTTGAATGGTCTTAGACTGGAAAACCAGAGTAATTTAAGATAAAAAATAACATAATATGCACTCCGGTTGGTTTTGTACTTTTTCAAGCATATGCTCCATAACATTATTAACAATTGTTCCATAATAGGATTTGCTAGTTCAAAACTGTAATTTGGTATCTTTCATGCTCATACGTCAAAAGAAAAAAAATCTTTTCCCTTCTCTTATGTTCATTCTGTGAACCTGTTAATCATTTTGAACTTAATGATCTGATATTATTTTTCTATGCACTTGATTCAGGTCTTTGGCATCCAACAAACATACTTCCATTTCCACACCCCTGACGTCCCTCTGATCTTCAGCCCGCAACTGCCCCTCCTTGCGTTTGCTGGGCGTGTCCTCGTCGGGATACCAACCATCTTAGTCGTGAAGTTCTGCAGCAAAGCTCTCTCAAAATGGCTGCTGCCTGTGATGTGCAACAACCTGGGCATCCCCATCGTGTCATCCTGCTACGTTCCGGCGCTCAAGGTCGACAGCAGCAGCAAGAACAAGAACGACACCAAGCAGGCCGGATACCTACAGAAGGTCTTCTCCCTCTTCCCCCAGAAGGCGTACGACGTGGACACCGGCATCAGGTTCGTCCAGTACGCCAGCCTCGCGTGGTCCGTGGTGGACCTGGTGCCAGCCATATTCTGCCATTTGAATTTGTAGGCAACCTAATATCGTGTATTTTTCGGTTCTCTTTATGGAGCTCCACATGTGGTGTTCCTACTACTCGTAAGGCATCAACATCTTAGGAGGCTGTAAATCCGATGATCTCGCGCGTCTTTTTTGTATTGTATGTCTGCCTAGCTGTTCCAGCATAGTGGTGTTTCTGTAGAGCTATTTAGTAGTAGTAGTAATTAGGAAGTATTGATGTATTGGATATTATGATATCTGTGAGAGCAGTGACCTGCAATCTTAAACATATTAGTAAATGATTACTGACACTTAACCCCAAAGAAACGCCCTTTCTTGCCTTGCATGCTACTAGTAGTGTTGGTGGACCATCTATGCGGATGCGACTGAAGTTCGACCCACGGAAGTCTGAAATCTGAATGTCGCGGCCATTTCCAGTCAAACACGCGGCCGCGGATTAGGCTGAACCTGTAGTATACATGGAAAGCCAGAAATGAATTGGCCGGTGACGAAAGCGACGCGGGAGAATAGACGGAGTAACCAACGGCAACAAAACAGCTTAATATTCATAATGAATCCAGGGTCTGACTTGTCATTAGCTTCGTCCAGCTGCCGCCAGACACGACACGATCTGTGGCCACGAGGGACAGGCCCACGGCCTTCTGGAAGTATCTCACATTCTGATTTTTCAATCGAAGGAAAAGAAAATCAAAATGCAGATTACGGCTCCGTTTAAGCCAAGCATCACTGGTATCACTGGTACATACTGTATGTCACACAGAAAATAGATCATTCTCACCAAGTGAGCACCAATTCGGTACCGCAAGTTTTCATCTGTAAGATCTGTTTGTTTTCAGTTATGAAGAAAAATCTAAATAGCATTACCATTGCATCTTCATCAACAGCATAGGATGTAATACAGGGCCAGAAAAAATTTCCCAATGAAGTGTGCAACATAATGTCACACAGTGAACCGGAAGCAAAACAGATCATCAATCTCCCTGTCCCAGACTCCCAGGTAGCAATGGCGAACATCCGGTCACATCTATCCCATCTAAAAAAATAAAAACCAGGACACAAATGCTGGTTGCAGAGGCTGATACTTGACAAAATGAAATGTGATTCTATACGGCAAATCAAGATGCAGTCAGGGGAAAAATCTAATGGCCTGACATAGAACCATACAATTGTTCATCTCTACAAGAATTATAAAAAGAAAAAGAAACAAGTGAAAGGAAGGGGAACAAATTGAGTACAAAGGGAATGGTTTCCTCTCATAATATAGATTGCATCTTGATGCTTCAACTTACCACTGCGGCCCCCAAGCCAAAAGCATCAACCATTAGAGATAAGTGATAACAGAATGAATCCTTCCAGCTATAGGTATACACTCTTGAATCACGATGCAGCAAAGCGGCTCGTAATAGCCAAAGTGCCATAGGCAAAGATAATAAGAATAGCACACAGGGGGATTCGAGCAAAAAAATCATCTGCAACCAGGAAACTCCACCAATCTATCAAACCTTTGCTGCAGATCCACATAAATTTTTCATCACAGGAAATAGTCAGGTGTCCTACGAGTTACATCTGGTTCCCCCCTTCTTGGGGCTGGCTCAAACTGCAGAATCACACATGATACTCATAAGACACCATGTGAAATAAACATGAATGAAGAACAGAAGATGAAAATGAAATGATGTTCCAACTTTGCAAGAGTTGTCAATGGGCATGATATAAACTTCGATAAAGTGTCATTCAAGAGCCAGTCATATTTGCAATACCATACTAGAATGGTCCGAGACTGGGTTATTTTGCATCCTAGTCACAGCTATGTCCTCAATTCTTATCGATCTAATTGATTCATACATTAAATATTTCCTTTTTGACTCTCATTTCATTAGATTTCTAAATTGCTAAATTATAATAATGATCATGAAGCTCATTCTGATAAATGACATGATGCAAAAAAAAAAAAAAGGTACCTGAATGAAAGTATGCTCTCTGCAATCATCCACTTCTAAGATTGATGCCATGTTCCCACAGCGATAGCAATAATTAGGTGCACTAAATATGGTGACAACTTTTTGCTCCTGTACAAGTAATAAATGCAATTAGTCAAATATAGAATTGGAATCACAAACTACCATGCACTTAAGGGACAGATGCTTACATGAGCCCAGTTGAATCCCTCCATGACCAACTGGTGAGCTCTGGCAATAAGTCTTAAGTTATTGGTATGGTTGAACTGCTCTGATATATCCTGCACAGCAGAAATTACAGTATCAGTAAAAAGCACCACTAAAATTGCGATGAATCAACAAATTTCCATACCTGTCCGAAGGTATACCCAGCACCACGTGGAGAAATGCCCCAACCACATCGATCATCTGGATCAGACCAAAGAAGGTCACACATTGGGCCTTCATGAGGAACTTCTTGGACACGGTCAAAGTTACGGATGTTATCGAGCGTCTCAATGGATGGCGATAATCCACCATGCAAGCAAAATATTTCTGACTCAACCTATGGAATAGACAAGCAGTTGGAACGTCAATTTCACTAGACAGGCATGTGAATCATTCTGGTCAAGGTCTCAAGCAAGCAGATAATACACACCAATGCTGTCAAGGGGAAGTAGTCAAATAGGTCTGTAAAAGTTTTCCACACGTTTGCATTTCCATACCTGTAATTAAAACAAATGGGATCCCCATAAACATATAGTGCATCGGAAATTGGGTGGCACGGGTTCACGATCAACAGATATAGGGCAAGTAAAAAGTATGTTTAATAAATTATTAGATAAAATACTTGGGCCTGTGACAGTGAGAGCACAAACCACAAAAAGGTTTCAAATAAGTTTTTTCCAAAAAATTCTAGCACGATTCATCAATATGTTGGTTCAACATCACAAAATATATTAGTTTCAACAGGTATATAACTTGTATGCATGATACTGTTCATTTTGGCTACCTTCAACTGTTTGAAGCGTGCAAAATAGAACAAGTAGCATTTAATACTGGTCAGGCACAGTTGAGATATCCATATTCCTATCTAAACAAAAACAAGGAAAAATCAGAACGTCCTAGTTTCATGTGAAAATGTAATGAGTGTGGTTTCAGTGGCTAAGCCAATTTTCTCATCAAGTATTGCTAAGTGCTGAACACTAGAACAGGAATCAAGAAACGAGCTTCCAGGGAATAACCAAAAATATTGACCAAGAAAAGGTACTCACTTCCTTAAGCACTCATCATAAAAACCATAAACTTGAGTAATCTGCAAATAAAAAATCAATACAACTAAAATTGTAAGTTTCTACGCTGATAACAGATAATGACCAGATGCAGCAAAAACAAAAAACCTGCCGGCTTTCATGGTTTCCTCTGAGAATGGTGATGCGCTGAGGATAGCGAACCTTTAAAGCCACCAAAAGCTGTATGTTTTCAGGGATTACATTAGTACTAAGAAACAGTAATAAAGGTAAAACAAATTAGAAAATCAAGAATGCCACCAAAATGCAAATATGATTAGCTAGAATGCATAACTACACACTTACACTCCAACAGCCCATTGAACAGTATGAGTAAACTGGACTGTATTGCAATGTTAATAACTTGCTATTACACTTACCGTGACAGTTTCAACAGAATAGTAGCCACGGTCAACATAATCTCCCATGAACAAGTAGTTTGTGTCTGGACACTGGTAAGAAGATGTAAATACATCAAAATTAGGACTGATCTTAATGGGTCAATGATTGAAGAATGTGAAACAAGTAAAACCATGGATACCTTTCCACCAATCCGGAAGAGTTCAGCAAGATCATGAAATTGTCCATGAATATCACCACATATTGTAACAGGACTCTTTACTGGCTGCAAGTATGCAACAGCAAATCATCAAACGTCAAACAACACAAGCAAAGAAGAACATCTCTGAATTTGGCATCTAAATGACACAGACGGTTGAAAGAACATCTCTACAATTTAGCAGGTGTATCTTCCATTAGTATGCCAATTAAAAGAAAATCTGAAGTATGGGTTGTCATGAACTGAAACAGTCTAGAATGCAATTGGAAGGTTCTAGTCCAGGTCCAGGCTAACACTTCCTACCATTGAAATTAGGCAGTTTTCATTGATTCCACATCTCACTACAGTGCAAACTATTGTAAGGTCTGGTAGACACTTATGCCCCTCTTCTTCAATACCAGACACAAGGCAATCTTTCATCTTTCAAGAACAAAAAGGTGCATTAAGAAATGTTTCGCTAGATCTGGCAATAACGATTATTAACGAATTCAGCCAGTTGAGTTGCAAAGAAGTCGTAAAAGAAATAACTATAGCGCTCCGAAATATGACCTGAACATTGCTTTCCTCCATCAAAATCTCCTTTGCCTTCTCACATAGCGCTCTGACCTGCAAAGTAAAAAAAAAATGCACGGAATCATCGTCTCATTCCCCAGTAGAGCAAACCAGTGGCGACTGCTAATTTGCTGCCCTTGCAAACGGATCCGTTATTAATCAGTAATCTCACAACTCCGGTCATTGCCACGGCCCCAGCTTGCAACAGAAACCAGCACCAACGCGGCGGCAAACGAAACGTCCCTCCGCCAGCCATTTCCACGCAAACCAGCCGCTGAACGCGCCCCGAGCCCCGATCTCCCCCGGGATCCGGCCCCGCGCCCCGCAATTCCGCCAGATCTGGCGAGCAACCCAATGGGAACAGAGGAGAGAGAGAGAGCGGGAGATATGCGTTACCTCGGGCTCCGAGAGCGGCTTGCACTGCATGAGCCGGTCGATCTGTTCGTCGAGGCCGCCATGGGGGCTGCTCATCTTCTTCGCCGAGGCGCGTGTAACCCTAGATCTGAGCGGCCGGCGGCCGGGCGCGCGCGAGGAGGCGGAGATGGAGAGGAGGAAACGAGAGGTGGGGAGGGGAGGAGGGAGCGGGGCAAAAGGTCCGCACAGTTGCCAGGGACGGTGGTTATATAATTGCGGTTTTTTGGGGTCGCGAGGCGCGCACCGGACGGACCAGCGGAGTGCTCGCCGTCGCCGTCGTGCACAACTGGTCGTGGTGGAACGGAGAATGGGCATCTGTAACGTTCCACGTCGGAGAGTATGCCTCCGCCACCGAGGTTGGGAGCACGCTCCGTTACAAGATAAGTAACGTTATTTAACTTTTAGAAATAAAAATATTTGATTATTTATGGTGTGTTTAGTTGGTTTAATAGTTGTGTTATTTACTGTGGATAACACATGCTACAGTATACCACAGTGCAGGCTGTCAAACAGAGCCCATATCTTTAAAAATTTATGAAAATATAAGGACAAATAAATTATGTTTAAAGTATTTGTAATATAAATTATTTCACAATGAAATGGATAATATTTTCATAATTTTTAATAATATAAATGATTAAATGTAAATATGAAATCTAGAATAATACTTATTTTAAAATAAATGAAAATAGTTGAATAGAACTGATTCCTCAACCCACAATCAACAACTTCCTTGCGATGAGGGTCAGAGGAACTCGCCGCGGTAAAAAAAAGGAAATTCGACGATCAAATTTAGAGAGCCTCCTGGAGTTAGAATTTAGATTCCCTTTCAACCATTTGATTCTAAATACAGTTTAAATATGATAATACCATACCATATAAATAGCATTTTTATATTACTAAGAAAAAAATTTCAGCAACATTGTAATAACTAATAACTCACCGTAGATTGCTACAATACTCTGAACCTCAATTCAGAGGATCTAGAATGATGGAGGCCACGTGGACACAGCCATTTTCATGCAAGATTGGACATACATGTACTCCTTCTTTCGATTTTAAATTATTAACACTATTAACTTTTAAAATCAATTTTAACTTTTTATTTTATTTAAAAAATCTATTACAATGTATAAAATTATTAGTTATAATTTAAATTTTACTAATGATAAATCAAATAATAAAAAAATTCACACATTTAAATTAATTTTTTTAATAAAATAAATAGTTAAAGTTAATGTCAATATTTTAAAACCAGAGAAGTGTAATATTTTGAGTAATTCTATTAGGTATTTTTGCAGTAAATAGTTATGTGCCTAAAAAAATTTTAAGAAAAAAGGAGAAAGAAATATTATGGCTGAGAGACTTCTTAACACGCACATAATCTTTGCACTTTCATGTTCCGGCAAGCAACATACTTAAACGCACTGGTTTTTGCAACAAAAAAAAAAAGGAAAGAGAAAAGTATACAACAAAGCCAAACACGTAACTAATGCGCTGACTGCGAGCTGAATAAACACATGTTCCTAGTATAAAGATGCTACAATTTTAATCTCCTTTCGAGAAACTTAAGACAATACACAAGGCGAGAACCAAAAGAACTAAAGAATTGATATTAGCATGGCATCATGGCAGCTGTCGGGCGCGGCGCGACCATATCTATCTGCAGTCAGGATATCTGAATTTCTCAGCACCTTGAAGACAATGCACAGAACCTAGAGAACCAGAAAATCAACTTTGAGTCAGCATCAGGTCGTGGAGCACCAAAACTGACGGTACAGAAAGCACTTGCCTGGGGTGGATGCTCCCCAGTCTTCATCAGGGGCAACGGACCACCCAGAGGGTTTCACTTGGCATACAGCACTCCAAGAACAATAGCCACCAACAGCAGAAGAGCCATGATCTGAGAAATCCAATGAAGCAACATGAGAACATTAATCTGCACCTTGAAGACGATGCACCAAAACTGACGGTACAACTTGAGAACATTCTATTGTAGAATAGTGGAATGATCTGGCAGTTTATGGGCTTACTCACCAGCATAGGGTTGTACTTTAACTTATCCAAATCGTAACCCCTACATAATGAATACAAATAAGTTAAAAGGAAGATATCAACTGCAAAAACACAACTCTAAATCATTCAGCATACCTTCTCTTTAGCACACCAGATGACTTGCAGGTTTGCTTTATTGACTCCACACGCCTCCGCGTTAGGGTGGCATTTGGATCCTTGTCATCGATCTGGAACATATAATAAGCGTCCTATCCATAAATTCTCAAAACAACAAATATAGTAGCACATTGGTCAAAAACATGTGACAAAACAGCACAAGGGGCCAACTTCTGGCAGCTTAAGTAAACTAATCGTCTGGGCATGGACAAAACAAATGAATCGCAAGATCCATAAATGACAGTGCATGAAATTTGCCTGAAGCCAAGAAATTTGATTAGCATGAAATTTTCCTGAAGCTAAGAATTTTTTTTCTCGAACAGCACAGGAGAACTGCGTGTCATTTCATTAAAAGGAGGGTAAAAACAATGCAGACAAACTGACTGGAGAGAAGCTAAGAAATTTGATTAGCATGAAATTTGCCAGAAGCTAAGAAATTTGATTAAGGAACACTAAAAAGCCTAGTTATATGCATACAGCTGTACTCTAGCAAAGGTAAGTATTAGATGGTGTACCTTTGACTCTAGCAAAGATGAGAACTCATAGAAAGCAGTGTAGACGTCTGACATTGAGTTAGTCTCATCAATTACTCTTGCCGTGAGCCCTAAAGAGAAAGATGTTAAAAATGTCCATGCTATACAAGTACATAATCAAAGTAAAAGAACAACCCAAATTATGTATAAACTACAGCGTGCCTCTTACACTAGTTTGATTATTGATTGTGAACCAGAGGCAACTGTTGTCAACTATGCATCCAGGGTTCACAAAACCGCGGTAAACCGCTTGGTTTTCGCGGTTTTTGACCTTACCGCTACGGTCCGGTTTCACCGGACGACCGGTTTTCATTTTAAAAATTTTAAAAAATTTGGAAATTTGAAAAATTTCGGAATACCGAAAACCGGTAAAACCGCTCGGCTTACCGTTAAAACCGGTGGGTTTCAAATTTTGAAATCTGAAACCGTAAAAACAGAAGAAACCGGTCGGCTAACCGTTGAAACCGAATGGTTTACTATAGCAGTTCGTTCAAATTTTGAATTTCGATTTGAAACAGTTTTCGCGGTTTTCGTCAAACCGGTCCCGACCGGTTTTAGCGGTTCAAACGAAATCATAAACCCTGTATGCATCTATTCGCAAAACGAACAAAAGCATAAAACCACCCCATTTATGTGCACATCTTTCTCAAACCAATCCAAAACAGTTGCATATGTTGGTAATATGGTAAGGTAAATAAAGGGTATGAGGTACTGACAAGTTACTTCAGTAAAGCATTATGTCTTACATTACTAGGCAATCTCAATTCAGACAACAGTAATCATGAGAACATACATAATCAAAATCTAGTGTGCAAAAAGAAAACACCACAGAACTTATTTGTGAAAAGAACCATTATGTGTAGTATGGTAAGATGATATAAAGAATAACAAGTAAATAATTTCTGTGAGGTAAAGGCGTGTAAGTCTTGCAGAAATTTAATGTCTCACGTCAGTTGACATCTTACCACGTCTCATCTTAACAACTCCTCTAAAGACATTGACATTGTTGTAGCAAATAGCACAAGTTCCAATTGCCATTATCTGAAAACAGGAAATAACAACTCAATGCAATTCCCGAAAGGAATATGAGTTGCATTGATAATAGCACCAAAAAGGGGCAATATATAGAGGCTACATGAGGGAAACCCTAACAAAGACTATTATACCATAAACATCTGCTACATTTATCTGTTGGACATGTCGCCTCTTAGTATGCTAACATTCTGTTCCATATAGCACAGTTTAACATTTTTTTAAAAATTGCAGCCAATACCAGAAATCCAATCTAGGATTGATCTGACTTATAAAGGAGGTTACACTACAAAATTTACTGATATCAAGTTCTTTGGCTCAGCAATTCTCAGCTATATAGTTCCTGATTGTAGCACAGTTTAACAGTATTTTCAGAGGTACAGGCACATAAAAATTAGAATGGGATTCAGGTACAGTGAGCTATAAGGTAGATAACATTGTTCAATCTCGAATCAGATGATTCTGCAAATTTAGTTCTTCAACGGTGAATGTAACATATCAAGTTGTATTGACAAAAGAGATCTGACAAGATGCGCAAAATACCTGGGGTATCGCACAAAAACGGAAAATAGCAATATCCTTCAAAGCGGCCATGTACTTAAGGCAGTCCTCAGCATGACTCAATGCATTTGTCACCAAGTCATTCAAGCACTGTACAGCCTTTTCAGAATTTTCTTCATACTTGAAATCCTGGTTTCAAAAAAAAAATGTACAGTATCATCATAGGAAGAAAAATAATTCCGATCTGCATACTGAGGTAGATTACATTAAATATTTATTGTGTATTTAATCTTGAGATCTCTTTAATATTTGGTTACTATCTACAGCAATCAGTCATGGGTTCCTACAGAAAGGTTGAGGAAACAGATACATCATGAAAATTCCCTAGATGTATGATTCGGTAATTTGGAAAGTAGATGAAAAGTTACTTGAGGGGGAAAAGAAAGCAAAAGCAAATGCATTTTATACCTCAAGTTTATCAGCATATTTACTCCATATCTCCCGAGGCCAGAACATACGGGACTTTGGTATCTCATTTATGTCCTCCAAGTAATCCCTAATTATATTAGTTTTCTGCATTACAATTTAAAATATTTGTCAGCAAAGCAAACAGCTAGAGAAAAACATTTCACACAGAGTGAAAACATAGAGTTGATTCAAAGACACCGAATAACAAACCTGCAAAAATAAACCCATTGAATTCGATAGTGAATCTGGAGCTAGATCTTCTGTCCCAGCAGCATGAAAGAGCCTGGAAAGTCCATAGCCAACCAGTCCTGCTACGTAGTGACAGTATTCATCATAGTCGTCAACAGTTTCAACCTACACCAAGAAAGATATTTCATGAGTTCAGAGCACTGCTCAATCAGCATTAAGTTAAAGCACAAACAAATTCAGGTCTAAAAATTAACACTACTAATGGTTTTTGCCCAAAGTAAAAACAAATTATGTGCAAGTACAATGCAACTACAAAACCATCATATGCACATATGAGTATACTGATGAAAATATGATTGCAGAAAAATTTTAGTAAGGTGCAGGTTTCAGGTTATCATATACCAGGTTCACATGGAAAAAATCTATTTTGGTCCAGAATATAATTCTTGATAGCTACCTTTTCAAGAGCCATGAAGTAGGCCTAATTTTATATAGAGAAAAAGGACAACACATTGATATGACAGCTAATGACTGGATTTGCGTGTCTGCTATATTTTCAAGAGCCACAAAATAAAATATATGATAAAAGTGGTCAAAAGGACTACACGTGGATATATATGACATCTAAAGACTCAAGTTGCATGCTACATTCACAAGAGCCGCAAAATAAAACTTATCTCATACAGAGAAATGGTCAAAAGGACAACACATTGATATGACAGCTAAAAACTGGACTCCAGTGTTAGGAGCCACATAACTCTGCTCAAGTAAATGCACTACTGCATACTCATGATACAGATCGTTTAGAACTACAGGTGTACGAAGGCTGATTTTTTTTCTCAGCATGAAACTCACATTGTTACTCCCAAACAACATCAAATCCAAGTTAAAAAAAAAAACTACAGTAATAGAGAATATAGTACTGCATGTCATATGAATATAATTTATTTAATTAGTGACTTGGTATTTAGATGGATATATGTAACTGACCTCCTTGCATATAAATTTTGCCATTCCCGCTCCCATTCGTCTAGTGATCTCTTCAATTGCCTGTTGATAACTGAAACGCAAAAGATAATTATTCAGAACAAGGTTATTTAAAATGCTAATATCTGGGTACAGAAATGAAATGGCAGAGAAAAATTCAACTGCGGCTTATACACTATTATAGGACAAAGCTAATTCTGAAAAGTAACTTCAAAATTAGCAACAGTATTGGTACATCACTGTGCGACACATTTAATTCGGAAGTTGCTTGTAAAATGACGAACACTATCCAGATGAAAAGTTGTCTATGCGCGTAACTATCAGCACTTTGTCTCATCCAGAAAACCAGATCAGTGACAATGACAGGGTTTAATTCTACGAACTACTCCCTGTAAAAGCTCCATATTGAGCAAGTCAATTGT
The DNA here is from genome assembly GCA_001602315.1 of Zoysia pacifica. Lineage (NCBI taxonomy): Eukaryota > Viridiplantae > Streptophyta > Magnoliopsida > Poales > Poaceae > Zoysia > Zoysia pacifica. Next base: position 29,318 of record BCLH01000940.1, on the reverse strand, counting down.
TTCTTGTACAAGTGACAGGACAACAGAACTTCAATGCGCACAAAACCTCAGGTTTGCAAATTATAAGGTACAGATAAGCAAAACGCTGAAGAAAATACCCTTGGCCCAGCTCAAGGAAGGCCGTGGACACAAAGTGGAACTTATCCATCAGCACCTTATAGTTATTTGTTCCACCTGCAAAGCCAGCCGTACAATACCAGTCAGCATCACATTCAATAAACCAACAGGGAACCACTCAATAACTGTGGTCCGCATATTGGGAGGAGGTGGTGGTGAAGGGATTCCATACACGAATAGTGCCAGTCGCGGTTGTAGATGTGCCGGTAGAATTCCTTGACGATGGGCACCTTCACCTCGGTCGGGATGCTGGTGTCATCCTCTTCATTTGATACAGAAACATTTTTACAGAAGGTATTAGAAGGGGCGAGGCATTAACTTGGCAAACAAACAACATCACATAATCACACTCCAATTCAAGGTATTCGTAACACATCGCCACTTGGAAGTGAGTACAGACAACAGTAGCGTGAGATTACAAGATTTAGGAGTAAGTAAACTAACCGACGGTGTCGAGCGCGCGGAGCACGAGGTAGAAGATGCACACCTGCGCGATCGCAACAACGGCCGTCAGAAACTACTACTACCCGAAAAAAAAAACACGGAAATACCATGACGCCAGGAAGATCGAGCCGCGCGCATCGGATCTAACCGGATTGCGCGCCAGGAGGGAGAAGGAAGCGGCGGTGCTATTACTAACCGCATTGCGGAGCTCGGGGCGGAGCTGCTGGATGACGAGCGCGAAGCTGCGGGAGACCTTCTGGAGCATGGAGTAGCAGAAGGCCCAGTGCTCCTCGTGCGGGATCTGGCGCTTGATCTGCCCCGCCGCCACCCGCAGCTTGACCAGCGCCACCACCTCCTCCGGCCGCGACAGCGCGCCCATCGCCGATTCGAATGATGGACTCCTCACTCCTCCTCGTCCTGCTGGTGGTGGTCCCCTCCTCCCGATCGATCCGACGATACGATCTTACCCGCGGCGACGAAGGTGTTGTACGCAGCGCTGGTTGTACGTCTGTGTGCGCGTGAGGCAAGGACGCGGAGCAGGGAGGCGGGCGTCCGACTCTTTCTAGAGCTCTCCCGTGGGAGGGAAGGAAGAGGCGTGTTGGCTGAGAGGGAGTGGGAGAGGGATGGTGATGGGCGTCGCCGTCTGGAAAATTACTCGGGTCAGCCGGGTCGCGATCTCGTCGCGGCCGGGTGAACGAGACCGCGTGGCATGTACTGCATGACTGGTAGGGTCCGTAAATGGGCGGAGCCCACTAGTCAGTAAGATGAATTTGTTGGTTTCCTCCACTCGGGAGGTAACCGCTCGTGACACGGTCGTGGGTGGGTCCGCCCGATGCGATGCGCGATCCAGTTGGAGAGGGAGGCGTGGACCAGGAGCGGGGAGAGCATCGCATCGCATCTTGGCTGTACTCCTGAAAACGGGACGCGGAGCATGATGCTCACTGCCTTCCGGCGCCAGGGCATCGAAGCCGCGTATGTGATCCGGCGTTGATGCTCGTGGTGATTGGTGACCGCCTAGCCGGCGCCGGGGAGGAGGACGTGGGCCGGTGGGCGCCAATTGGCCCATCAGGATGGGTAAGCCTGCCCGAATGGAGTAGTCAACCTCAGAGCGGCCCATCCATCGTCTGACCCGCACGGTGTGAAGGCCCCAGAGCGGCCCATACTCCATCGCCTTCTTCGGCCCGAGGTGGGGGCGTCCTACTCCTCCCGGCGTGACGTGGGAGGACTTCACCGCGCCGCCCGAGTGCTGCCGCCCGTTGTTCCCTCCTGAAGTGGCGTACCGCCGCCACGAGGCCGAGTGGATCGCCACCGTGTTCCAGCCCAACGCGTCTTGGGTCTCCGACTTCGGCCGCATGTGGCAGATCATCGAGCGGTCTCGCCTCGTCATCTACCGTAGCTGCGAGGAGCTCGAGCCTGGGATGTTCGACCTCCTCACTGATATCTTCAAGATCCCAGTCGTCCCCGCCGGAGTCCTGTTTCAGCCGGACCTCGACGACGACTGCTACGGCGATGACTCGATCTCGTCCTCATCAGGTGGATCAGAACGTTCCGAGGTCCTCCGATGGTTGGACGCCCAACCTCCAAAGTCCGTCATCTACGTCGCGCTGGGGAGCGAGGCGCCGCTGACGGCAAACAACCTGCACGAGCTGGCGATGGGCCTCGAGCTCGCCGGCGTCCGCTTCCTCTGGGCGTTCCGCAAGCCCGCGGGCACGACTGTGCCCGACGCTGACGTGGACGCGCTCCTGCCGCCCGGGTTCGCCGAGCGGACGCGCGGGCGCGGCCTGGTGTGGACGGGGTGGGTGCCGCAGGTGCGCGTGCTTGCGGAACGCCCAGAGGAAGCGGTTGGGGCTCCACCGTCGAGAGCCTCGTGCTCGGGCTCCCCATGGTGATGCTGCCGTTCGTCGTGGACCAACCCCTCGTCGCGCGGACCATGGCGCGGCGCGGCGTCGGGGTCGAGGTGGCGAGGGACGCCGACGGGTCGTTCGGGAGGGACGCCGTCGCCGCGTCGGTGCGCCGCGTCCTGGTGGAGGAGGAAGGGAAGGCCTTCGCGAGCAGCGCGGCGGAACTGAAGGGAGTTCTCGGCGATCAGCGACGGCAGGACTCGTACATGGATAAGCTTGTGGAGCAGCTCAGGCACTACAAGGATAACCATCACGTCGAAACGACAGCCACAAAACCATAAGCTTGGCAAACCAAGCTCCGGCACACACGTCGATCTGCAGTGATGATGTCTAGATCGCTGGTCACATGGTACTCCCTCCGATTTTAAGTTTGTCTCAATTTTGATATTTTTTATTTTAAAAATATAATAAATTTTATATATTTTATTATAATTTGCTTCATCATAAAAAACTGTTTAAATCATAGCTTATAATTAACAGCGACATTTATTTAATAACGATGGGAGTAAAAACTTTTGGAGCCAGTTCGGACTATCATGTTTAGTATAGTTCAATGAAATTAAGTAGGAAGCGTTTTATTATCATATCACAAAATAGGAAACCAAAATACCTGACAGGAATAATTATATTCTATGTACGCAGACACGAATATGCGACAGCTTCAACTGTGACCGCCATTGACCAACACCTATCCTTTCCGGTTCTTGGACTTAATGAGCTTGACGACCTCGACGTCCACCTGGAAGCTCTTAGCCAGGACGGCGTCAGGTATCTCCGGCTCAGCCCCGAACAGCGCCGGCGCGGCGAGCACGACGCCGGGCAGCTGGCTGTTGAACACGGTCATGGCCCTTGCTGCGTGCTTCCCGACGTTGTACTGGAAGTGCATGAGCCCGCGCGGGATGACGAAGCTCTCGCCGTCCCGCACCACCTTGGAGAAGAACCTCCCCTCCGTGCTGACGAACCCCACGAGCATTTCCCCGGCCACGACGTGCACGAGCTCGGCGGCGCGCGGGTGGCTGTGCAGCGGGTTGACGCCGCCGGGGGCCAGGTCGACGCGGTTGATGGACACGCCGAGGGTGTTCAGCCCCGGGAACGCCGCCACGTTGCCCGGCGTCAGGCCCGCGCCCATCGCGTTGTCCGTGCTCGCGGCGCGCGCGTGCGCCGCGAAGAAGAAGTCGTCGGAGACCACCGCCGACGCCGGCTTGCACGGGAGCCCGCCCGGGAACGCGGCGGTCGCCTTCTCCCCCTCGCCGTGCGGCGCGGCCACGCAGAAGTCCTGGACCGGCTCGGGGTCAGCACGGCAGACCGTCGTCGCGAACAGCAGGACGACGACGACGAGGAGAAGGAACGGCGACGGCGATGGCTTCTTCGACGACATGGCGGCGCTGGCGACGGGAGTGTGAAATGTGAAGGGGCTGGCGTTTTGGAGCGCTACGCTGCGATCGATGGCTATATAACGGAAGTTTGTACTAGAGGGCAAGCAAATGTCAATGGAGTTGAAGGCGTCAAAAGTTACTCAAGTCTTCGTGACTTGCACCGGTCTTGCAGGATGGTTCCATGCAATATCGTGACCCTCCACCTTTGTCAAGTTGAGGTTGGTGTCGTGGTGATCGTCAAGATACAGCGCTTTCAGATTCTACTCGTGCCACCTCCATTGGCGGCGAACCGCTTAATCCTGGCCCTCCGATTGCAGCGGTAATCATCGCGGGCTGTGATTTGGTGGAGACTCAGTCAGTCGTGTGACCCACGAGAAGCTTTGTCTCCCATGGCAGGTGAAACGAAGGCTTCATTGAACTTTTGAGGTCCGCTAAATCATTAATTAATGGCCAAGAAAAGTAAAAACGCAGCAGGTAGCATCTGAATGCGGTTCTGGCGCGCCTGAACGTGTCTCTGCCGCCGCCACAGGGCACTGGCGGCGCCGCCGTGGGCCGGTCCGCTCGCCCACCTGCCTTCCGGGACTAACCCAACTCGACCGCCGACCGGGCGACCGGTGGACTCGTTCAGCGACATGGAATCCAGAAGCACGGCCACCCAAACAGCCAACGCGTCAATCATAAGAGTCCATGGCCTCCATGGCGCCATACATCAGCTCTCAACCCAAGGTCAAGCCTGGTGGAAGATGACACGGGCCAGAGATCCTGCCTCACATTGGTGCCAAGTATACTCACCAAAAATTCCAAATCAAGCACTGAGAAAAGATAATCTTATATTTAGACAACTACTCACCAATATATACTAGCACAACAGTAAACAGGAACAGCAAGGTGATACAGAGGAGATTCAGCAGACAAAATCAAGGCATATACAGATATGCTACAATTGGAACTATACATGGACCTGCACATATGTCTACAGAATGTCTAGCCTACACGCTAGGAGCTACCGTGGGATCTGACCGACGACACGGATTGTGCTGACACGGAGGTTGTCGGGCTGTTCGCTTCCCTCTCCCCATTGGCAATTCGAGGCTTCCCACTTATCCTGCTGATAGCTTCATGAGCAACGTCAATGAACCAGTCGTCACTTGGAAGTACACTGCAGACATTTCACGAGTATATGTATCAGCTTCAGTTTAAAGGTGCTGTGGGCTTGAAAACACAAGCCCGCTTGCCTTTCACATATGCCAATAATGTAACATAAACAGTAACACTTTTTCTAACTTTTGGTGACTTACAACCAAAAAGTAACTTGTAAGTCAGATGTAATAATGAAATATGAAATACCTGTCAGGGTTCATTCCAGTAGCAGAAAATGCTGCCATCGCCCTATCGATGATGTCCAATATGATTTGATGAACATGCCGAGATAAGAAACGTCCTTGCCCAAACAATATGACAAATTGCATATCCAGGTACAACTGAAAAGGAAAGTTAAGTTACAACTTACAAGCATGAACCAGTGGTGTCTACTCCTTCCGTTTTTTTTAACTGTTATTGTTAGGGCAACAATTTTAGTTCAAACACGAACTAGAGCTGTTGTCTTCACGATAACAATTTAAAAATGCAGTCAGAAGCTAAAAAGGCACGAGCTTACCTGTTGAAGTCCAAGGGGACCAAGGGGTGTTGGTCCTTCTTCAATCTCTTCCCAAAAACTCTGATCTTCTGAGAGCCAAAGTATGACTGTCTCTGTAAGTCGCATCATTAACAATGTGACAAACCTTTCCCGACCAACAAACAGGTCTGCTGCAATGCTTGCCAGCTTATTCAATTCCGAATACAATTCCTGCAATGAACTGGAGATGAGAAGCTGCAGAGGACGAGAGCTTCTTGGGGAAATTTGCAAGGTGTTCGGTTCCAAAAAAAAAAAAAGATTGCAAGGTGCTAGGATGTACCTGGAAAACCAGAGACGGAACCCATTCTGGTTCTTCAGCGGTACTATCCATAGAGATGTACATTTCTGCACTCAGATGGGTGCCACCTTCATCCGTGAATATAAGATCAAGGGCATGCTGTCTGCAGAAACTATCTCTAAGCTTGTCCACTGTACGGTGCAGTTTCCTTTTCCATTCTCGTTGTTCTGCCGCACGGTTTGGTTTCTCAGTGCCTCTTTTACGCATACTACTGATGCTGGCTTGGCTTGTAGAGTATAGCTTCATAGCTGCTCTAGGTAGCAACTCTTCAGCTAGTAAAGATACATTAGCTAGCAATGCTAACTGTTGCTCCTCTGTCTCTGCCATTCTAACAATCCTATTCCCCAAACCTTCCAAATTCACTTCATCATCCACTGAACCTGGTAGAGCACTTATGAGCAAATTTACATATGTATCAAATATTTGAAGAAGTCCATCCATTGCGGAGCCACCTAGCTGTAAATTAACCAGTGGTCTAACATCCTCAAAGAAATCCTGCATGCCAAATTTTCAACATAAACTGAATGAATACATGTACTGACTATTGACTCTCAAAGAAAAAAGAACATGTACAATTGTTTAAATTAGAAGTGTATAAAAGAAACAGTTGACATTCTATCCTTTTTCAAAGAGAGAGAGAGAGAGATCATTTGGCATATGTCTCTTGAAGTCACATCTCACAGAATAATAATTGCTGGAAACAAAAGGAAACTTATACTTCAAATCAATTGAGGAAAAGAAAATATCAATAACTACAATTTCTGGAAACATTTCTTTATTTACCCAAGGATAGAACCTTACCTGAACCATTGAATTGAAACGATGAGCACTGGTTGAGAGCTTTGGTTGGATTGCCAGGTTACCAGCAGATGATCTAGTAAATGGACGTATGCCAGTTGGAGGATGGCTCAGTACCCAGTCATCAGTTGCCGCTAAAGCAGCAGAACTCTCACTAATTCTCCTCAAACTGGATTCGAGTGCCTGTTCAACAGAGGGTCTGAATTGATTCATCAAAACTGCTGAAAGTGATAGACCACGGGCTTCCAGCAGGTCTGAGTACCCAAGTGCTATCTGAAGACATTCTGCAGCAGTTCTTAGACCACCTCCTGCTGCACAAGAGGCCAAAGCATGCCTCTTTACAAGTAGCGCAAATGACATTACCTGCTTAGTAGCCCATGTAACCAGTTCAGATGCATATGATGATTCATCACCAAAGACTTCCACAGAGTCACTGAGAGCCTGAGATATAACAGAAAAAACTTGCTGTGCAAGAGATGCAGTGTATGCCCCACCATATGCTGTGGTAGATGGACGTATCATTTGCATGTTTAATTTCAGCCTTTGATCATGTGCACTGAGCAACAAAGTATGAGCACGAGGTCCATCACCAAGTCTCTTGAGAGCAGAAGCTGCAGCACGAAGTTCAACACCACAATTAGAAGACAGACAAGCAGCCTCTGCTAGCTGATCTGCCAATTTCTGACGATTTTCAGATGTAGTCCTCTTTAAAGCCATAATGTCAGCAGTGGTAAGAGTCTCCTCTTTTGCATCAGCAACAATTCGTTCTGCTTCATCCAGGGCATCCAGTGCTTCGTCCACTCTTCTTTCAGCTAACAAAACATCAAGCATATCAGGGAATTCTGCAGACCATTGCTGTAATTCTGATGGCTCCTGATCTTCAAAAAGGGATATGTCCTGTTCTGCAGAATCCTCAAGATTTGCAGTTAAGGAATCTATCTGAACTCCTTCAGATAGACTGTGAATTAGAGCTGATTGCGTGCTTAACAAATTTCTAGTAGATAACAGCTCCCCTTCAAGGTTTGAAATCTCCTTTGATGTCCTGTGCCAGGAGATTAGTTTTCAGAAATGTATCCCAGTCATCAAATATAGAGGAGATGAGGAGCATGAAAAGTTCACTACAAAGCAGTTCTCTGCAAACTGCAGGCAGGTAGTACATATCTAACTACTCTTATGATTCTGCAGTATGCATGACACACATTAATGATTAGGCACAAGATGTCACCAGGGGCAAAGAAGGGCAGCCCTACTGTGCCATTCACTCAAAATAGTAGCAGTATCGACTTGTCGTGAATAAGAAAATCAATAGAAACTTTGTCCAAAATACAATAGCCAAATCAGGTGCCAACCTTTTGTCACAAATTACTAGCCAAAGCATGGTTCCTACTACTACCAAATACTAAAATACTAACTTAAATTGCTGCAGATAAAAGTATGTTTCAGATATAAACTGCGCTATAAGAAATTGTTTCCGATAAGGTAAAGCATATATTTCCATACTTGATGAATGCAGCATAGTTTGCATAAACACTTCGACGCATCTCTTCTGCTGAAACCTTCTTTAAATCTTGCAGATAAGAACACAGGTGCCTTATTTCCTGTTATAGGTCTGAATATCAGTCCCGTAGAAAAGTAAGGAAGATAGTTGATATTGCTAAAAAGCGCGATAGATTGTTTTATATAAAATGATGTTTAACGTTTACCCATGCATTGACACTATGGCATAAACCAGCGTAATCCAAACATATCGGTTAAAAAGTGTGGTCTAGAAAGCAGAGGCAAAGGTTTTTAAGGACACTTGTACCACCGAACTAAATACGTTACCCTTTTGATAACCAAGTGCTACAGCAGCCCTCTAGATTCTAGAACAGGAACATGCGCCCCAGACAAAATCATATCAGAATAAATGATAGCTTTGTAAAAACAAAAAAAAAGGTAGAATTATTTCGTTAAAGTGATGCCGGATTCAAAAGTTTCACTTCAATCTATACATGATCAATTTAATAGGGTGATTTATCTCGCGTATTCACTCAATGCTCAGCATAAATATGGTTACAAGCAAGTAAATAGTAAAATTCTTCTAGAGCCAACATAGTACAGCGCAACAACAATGTTTTCCTACATAACCTTACACCAAAACGAGTCCTCGCTTCACGCATTGAATTCCTCTTCCACGCAATCGTAATCACTAAATCACACCCAATTTTGCACCTCCCTGCCCCGGATAAGCAGCGAAACACTAGGCCCCGTGTTCCTTACAACTTACATAGAGCAAGCAAAAGAAGAGGTGATGCTTCCACCGCTACTCGCGGACTGGAATGGACTCCTCACCTTCTCCGTCATAGTCCGGCACTTGGACTGCACGTAGGAGTCCGGGTCGAAGTTGTCGGTCTTGAATATCTTGAGCTTATCCGCGTGCCCCACGCCATCGCCGCCCGCGGCGCCGGCCGACGCGTTCACCGGGAACACGCCGGAGTGGCCGGAGGGCCGCGACCTCGATGACTTGGCGGAAGCGGAGGCCATCAGCCGAGCGGAACCCTACGCCGGCCCAGCGTCCAGGCTGAGGCTTCCTCCCTTCTTCCCCGCTCTGCTTCCGGAAGATCCCGAAGCAAATAGAAGTGGCGGGCAGGGTTGCTCGCGCACAGAGGGATATGCTTGGCTCTGGCTCTCGTCTACTTCGGCGTCTCGATTTGCGCGTGCTGAGTATCCCGGGGAAGAACGACGGACGGAATGATCGGGGGACTCGTGCGGTCGTGTTGGACGGTTGCCCAAGGTGGAAAGCATGGAGTTGAGTTGGCCCTTCTGTAAGCCGGGAGAAAGCAGATAGCCAGGGAGGGCGAAGTAAATGAGAAGCTTATCTGGCTCTGTTTGGATATTGCAACTCTTATTTAAATAAATAGAATTTCTTTGCTTTAAAATTGGTATCGCCATTACAACCGACCGATAAGTTGACCAGATAATTTTAGAATGGATGAAATGCGTGATAATATCTTGTTCTCCTTTGTTTCCTCTTGCTCGACAGCTCCTGTGCTGTCTATTTAATTGCTGTAAATTTTAGGTTGTAGTTCTCTTTTCTATCTTAATGGATGACAGCGTTTCTGCTTTTTCTTTAAAAAAAAGTTTTCTCTCGTATTTGCAAAAGCCGAGGAAGAACTGATTAGGGTGGCAGAACTAGTAGTGAGACGACGACCACAGCAAGAGGTCGAGCCAGAGAAGAGGATGAGCCGGCAATGGAGGTATCAAGGTAACATGGTTCAGCAGACATTAGATTAGATGGGTCACTTTGATTCAAATCAAATGTTAAAATTTCTAGACTGTTTTCATCGTTCATTGTAAAAATCAATAGGCGCAATGGATTTTTTTCAAAGGGAAACCAGCGATGACTTCAATTTGAAGAGATTGCATTTTTATGGAGAAACACGAATGGCCCCTCGGAGCACCAAATGACAGAGTTGGATTTTTCTTCAGCATGAAGGCAACAATTGCAAGTACGCTGATGTACAACTATTTGACTCGTTGAACTTTTCCAGAGAAGCGTTGCGTTTCTTTTTCCCTTAAATTGTCTTTAAAATCTTTTCTACTTATTACAGTACTTTGAAAGGTAACCGGATGGGAAAAAAACACACCAGGGTATTAACGGGGCACGAAAATGACAATTGAATTTTCTTGAGCAAGAAGAAAACTTCTAGTTCTCCTCTAGTACAGTCCATAACATCTGCAGTCGTTTACACAACAAAATAAAGTGGAAGAGCTTTGGAAACAAAGCTGCAACACCAAGTGGACGAGATTCAGATAGACAGGTGGACAAATCTCTGCTCACCAAGTCACCCCATTCAAATCCCAGGCTGGAAGTCCAAGCTGTTCGTCGCTGGTGCACGGTCAACACAAACACCTCTCGTCACAACGCACAAAGCTGTACTACGACAAGAAAAAAAAAGAGTACGCTTGTCTCTTAAGTGGTGTTTGGATTTCTAAAAATAAGAAATGGATTTGAAATTGAAAAATGAATGAATAGTTAGGATATAATGTAGTGGACAAATAGATGGCTCAGATCATTTCTTTTTTTTTTTATCCCTAACCCAAATGTCATATCGCGAAATCTAAATGTCACCTTAACGCTCCGGCTTTCTCCAATCCTAAAACTCCGTGGCTCGGTCCATCCGCGCGGTGCTCACGCGAGAGCAGAGAGGGCGGCGAGCAGCACCGGCGCGAGGAAGACGAAGACCGCGCGGGGCCGCCCCCCGAAGCCGGCGCCGCCCGTCGGCGCCCCGCTCGCGGTCTTCCCGCCGGCGTCACCTGCAACACAAGGAACGTACGAAACGAGGGTGAGCGTGGGCGATCGAGGCAGTACCGAAGACTCATCCATTGCAGGAAAGTGCAGAGCCGCCCATCTGTGGAGTGATTCTGTTAGCAACACACGATCACGGTTACTTGATTGGGAATCCCAATTTGGGATGGCAGGAATCTCGCCCCGTGATTCTATTATCAGGACGGAGCGTATGGTCGCGTGTCGTCGGCACGTCGTGGTCGTACTACGCGGACCACGAGGCCGAAAACTCGACGTACGCCAGGGACCACCGCGTACGGTGCACGGCCATGCTTGCAAGTGGACGCGGATGCTGCTGCTAACTGAACAGGATGAGAAGCTTTCTTACCTGCGGCGGCGGGGCCGGCAGGCGCGGCCGTGCCGTTCTTGGACTCGTGCCGCTTCGCGTACTCCTTGAAGATCTGCGCGTCGGGGGAGTCGGCCGACATGTTCAGTAACTCTGCAAGAGCCAAAGAGTATCATCGACGTGTCCAGTTACAGATTCACAGCATACGGAGTTCTGTCGGTGCTCTGTCAGGTTATACAAATTGGTGGAGCAGGGCGAGGCGAGCAGCTGGCTGGTCACGGAGGACCAGCCAAACCGACCGAGCTAGTGCTAGGAGTACTGTGCAAGTGCAGCCAAGCAGCGAGTACCAGTGGTACCAACAACCAAGAGCTATTCTAACTTTTAGTACTCAGGGCAAACAATGCTTATTTCTGTTTTATCTATAAATGTAGGTTTTTGTGTAAGTAGACTTTGGTTGTTTATAAGATGCACAATGTGTAAGCAACAATTAAAGTCCACTATCAAATAAAAAATCATATTCACTACTAATAAAAGAGTGAAGAAAAAATAGAAAATATTTTTTATTCTTTATAGCTTGGTCATAAATTTATAGATAGCTTTAATTATTTTTTTTATGAACCACTTTCACAATGTTTATAAACACTCTAAATAATATTTTGTATGTTATGGTCCACTTTTTACGTACATTGTGGATGCCCAAGTGGACCACAGTATCCCCTGCGGCCGCAGGTCGATCGCCACTTACTCCTGCTCGCGCACTGACACGGCGAGAAATGGAAGAAGGGTACTGGAGTACTTCGTAGTACGTACTGGGGCAGTCGGAGAAGGTGGCCGGGAAGTTGCAGGTGGCGGGGAGGTCCATGGCGCGGGTGACGTTGATCTGGAATCCGAGCGCGGGCTCGTCGCGGTCCTTGACCAGCACGCACAGGCACTTCTTGCTCGCCGTCACCACCTGCTTCAGCCCCGCGCAACAGTCCGGCGTCGGCGACCGCGCCGTCGCCTGCGCCTGCACGTACGTCAGGCACGTCGCCAGACCCATCAGCTTGTCCGCGCACGCCGCGCGGTCCGCCGCGAAGTCGCCGCGCACTACCACCACGCCACCGGCGGCCATCATCAACGCTACCAACACCACCACCAGCGTCGTCCGGGGGAACTTGCCCGCAGCAACCGCGAAGGCCATGTTGTCGACTGATCGAGCTCGCCGCGGTGGTGGTGCTTGTTCTGCTTTCTTCGCTCGTGGCTTTCGTGCGGGTGGTGCGTGTCCGGAGTGCGTTGGGCCAGGATTTATAGAGACGACCGGCGAGCGAGCGATCGGGTCTGTGTTCCTGGTGGCTTTCCAGCGGGCGGTGCCGATGACCGAGCAGGTGCTACACAGCTGAGCGGAGCCCCGCGAGAGGACTCAATTGAAGTTGGTTGGCTGTTGTGGCTTGCTTCGAGCACTACTACACCGGTCTGGTTTGGTGCCAAGTCCTGGTCTCTCGGTCGACACCTCTTCTCGTGTTCACGTGTTCGGTCTCTTAACAATCCTGTTAGGACTCGTAAAGGCTACAGGGGCTGGCACGGCATGTAGTCGAACCCATGTGTGCGTCTCCGTCACGTGCTTGAAGGCAGCCAAGCCAAGATACGACCAAAGGCTAACAGCCGTCAAGCGTCGACGTGGTTTTACGACTTGATTATACGAACACCAACTGCTTGCTCTACTTACATTAATGAATAGGCTTAGAAGTTTAAATTCGGATTCAATTTTCGTGGTGACGGGCTGCATTCGGGTTTTGGGTAGTCATCGATCCATATTCGTATACGTGGGTAAGACCTCGAGGAGTTTTGGGGTCAGACAACAAAGCACAAACGTGCGATTTGATCCTCGGAGCAACGATCTATAAAAGTTAAGTCTTAGCCGCATTTAATATTAAGACGTACGATGAGGCTGACCTCTGAAAGCTGACCCCCGGTGGTCAACCTCTGAGGTAGGTGCGATATCTATGTCGCATTTATTCCGACGGCCCACCGCCAGCCGTCCCGATGGGACGGGCCTAGTCCACTGCGACGTAGACGGGCCGTGGAAGTGTACGGACAAGACCCGACGACACTATGACTGACGCTACAGTATCGGACTGACACTACAGTACTCGGCGCGACGCGCCACGCCGAGTGACGACGACGTCAATGGAGGACCCACCTGTTAGTGAGATAGTAAAACCGCATAGGGCCTACCATTTTGTAACTTCGGACCACTCTATATAAAGGGGTTCCAGAGGCGATAGCGAGGGGGGGTTTTCCGGCCCTGAACTCTCGCGTGCAACTGTTCGCGTTCGCGAGCAACCTCACCAACGCGTGCATCGAGCACTCTACAACTCAGACGCCGGGCCCTCTCCCGAAGAGAGAGTCCGACTCTTTGTACTCACCCACTGATATAAACCACTCTCTGGACGTATGGCTTTACACAGTTCGAGGTGACCTGAACCAGGTAAAAAACCCCATTGAGTCTTTCATAGACTAGACTATATTAAATACGAAGGCATACCACCTCCTCGATCGTATTTCGTACTGTGCCGGTGGTCAAAACATCGACCGTTGGCGCGTCAGGTAGAGAGCCTTTCTTAGTGTGCGCTCGCTTCGCTTTTTCGATGACTTTCTTTTTTGCCGTTGTGAGAAACACTTCGGTCTCCCATCTTCGCTTCGGGGATTTTACGGTCGCCATCACGGAAGATGGCTGGTCGTGGCGCGTCCCCACTTTCGCCTCTGGACAGTCATTCTGCTTTGAGAGCCTGAACTTTATCGCCAACGAAGGCGGCGAGCTTCGCCTTCAGACTCCGAGTAGAAAGCGCGCCACGCGACGCCAGCGGAGCCATGTCGTTTTGGGACACGACCTGTCGAGGGAGTGCTTCACTCTTTATGCCCCTAAGAGCGAGGAGCCGGCGACTCTCGCCAACACGCCGGGCGCCAACCTGTCTCCGTGCCCCACGATGGACGCCGTTGATCAGGCTCGACCGCACCCGAGACGAGCCGACAGCCCCGAGCCTTGCGGTAACGCTATAGCCGGACCCAGCGACGCCGCTCGAGCCCGGGGGCGGTCCACTTACCCGCGGATCGTAGCTGGAGGGTCGCCAACCTTCGGCACTCTCCTTAAGAACCTTGCGACAGCAGCGTGCGTCCTCAACGAGACTGCCGCACCCAAAGATCCAGCGCTGAGGGAAGTGTACGATCGCGTGCGCATTTACTTTGATAGCACGCTTCAACAACCAGAAGCATCTCTCCGGCCCCAGCAGTCGGAGACACGAAGCAACCGCTGATCCCACGATCGGCGAAGCCCGGCGCGCGATAATCGGGCCAAGGAGCGAAACCCTTGGCACCACGCGGGGTTGGTCCAGCCACGGCTCGGCCCCGACTGCGACGCCCGCGGCATCATCGACACCTAACGACAGGCCAGGAGTGAGCTTCGCGTCAAGTCTTGGCGGAGGCGCTCCTTTGATCGCTACTACCGACGTCGCTCCTTCGATTCTAAGAACCTAAGTCTTGATGAAAACAGCTAAGTTCTCGCAACTTACTCACGCTTATCGTTTTTGGGCTGCGAACCGTGGCCGCCCCGGCCACGCCCTGCACCCGGGGGCTACTTGGCTCCGCCCTTCCGAGTGTCGAAACGTCCGATCTCGCTCGTCTTTTTTCGATTTGTTGTGCCGAGGCACCGCTCCCTGTTGACCATTTGCGTCTCGTTTTTTCGCTAACTCGCGCCTCGCTCTGTTTCTTTGGGGTCGGATCCCCGGCCCGCGTCGAACTCGCAGGGGACCCCTCGGACGTAACAAAATTTGCGCATGTTTTTCGTTCGAAGTCTCTTCGCGGCTATACTATCAACGATCGGGAGCCGATGACGCTCTACGGCTGTATCGGGTACGACACCCGACCTTACGAGCTATACTCGACCCGTTCGTTTGATTGACGCTCAACGGAACGTGAAAAACAGTCGCAAAGTAACAGCGAAAAGGGGTCAAAAACTTTGACTCATTCGTGCAATGATAATTTCTGCATTGATGTCTTTCATTACACGAGACACGACTATTTACAAACTTGACTCTATATATAGAGGAACGAAGTAGCCGTGCCCAGCGGCGGGACCATGCCTAGCGGCGGGCGCAGCTGAGGATGCCGGGATCGCCGCACCCTGGAGAGGCGCCGTCTTCGGCGACGGCGTCGGTACCTACGTCCTCCCGGCCTCTTCGACGTCAGGCGCAGGGGAGGAATCCGTCCTCTCTTCTTCAACCACCGCTCGACCCTCGGCGGTGGTCGAGGAGCCACAAACGGCTCCCTCGTCAGCTTCTTCGCCTCGTGCCCCAGCGGTCCCTCCGCCTTCACCTTGGGCGGTCTCCTCGGAGACGTGGACCTCGGCAGTCCGATCGCCTTGGTCCACACCCATATCCGCATCTAAGGCCTTGGCGTCCGCACCTTGACCCTGGGCGATCTCTTCGTCTTGGGCCACGGCGGTTTCTCCGCCTAGGCCCTCGACCGTCGCCTCCTGGCGAGCTCCCGCGGTGTCCGACCTCGAGGACTTCACCTTCTTTTCAGTCCGGGCCTAAGCATCGGGGGCGGGAAGCACGACCACCTCGTTGGCCCCAACGCACGGCGACTCCGGGCTTTCGGGCCTCAACGCCTCGCGTCGGGCCTCGCCCCCAGAGCCGGTTTTCGACCCACCGGCCACGGATCCATCCGTCGGTGTCGTCGGAGTGACGGCCAACCGCGGCATCGCCACCGACGTCGGAGTCCTAGTTACGAATGAGTTCAGCTACTGTCGAAGCTAAAAGCAAAAGCAAAAGAGAGTCATCGAAGACTTACCTTATCGACCGACGCTGAATCCTGATGATTGGGCGTCGCAGGGGCCGGCTCACTCTCGGAGGATGGGCCGCCACCGCCTGTGTTGGCTCCAACACGGCTGCCTCGGCCACCCGAGGGGAGGAGTCGACCGGGCTCCCAGAGTTGACGGTCACCGTCTCCAAGGGATCGATCCTCGCCCTCTTCGACGTCGACTCCTGCTTCGGCCCTTGCTCCTGCTCTCGTTCGTCAGACGAGGAGCTAAGACCCTCGAAGGGGTCGAAATGTTCGGCCGCTGTCGCTGCGGCCATCTGCGCCAGAACGGCCGCGCTCTGGCCCGCCGTCGCACCGCCCTCGACCCTCAGAGCGCGGGATGGCCTCACTGTCGGCTTCTGACCGAAACAGAGGGCCCTGAGCCACTGGACAAGTAGTCCAGAAACCTGGACTTCGCCTTCCTCTTCCCCCCGGCTCTCCTCTTCGGCCTCGACACTGCTGCGGGACTGGACCTGTCTCTCGACTGCGGAGCTAGTCTCGGCTTCGGTCACGGCCGTGGCCCCCGGCAGACCCTGAAAGCGGTCAACGATTAACACAATACGTCGATAACAACGTTACGACGTGAAGTTTCTACACTCACCAGCTGACGGTGATCTTTGTCGAGGGGATGAGGCCCCCGATTGAGGCTGCCCTTTGCGTCTTTGAAGACCGTCACGGTTCGGGCGAGGACGCCCCTGTCCGAGAGCGGCCGGCCGCGTACCTCGCATGTCTCGTCGTCCGGCCCCTCGTACTCGCCTATGCTGTGCACCCGACGGCGCAGCGACATGAGCCGACACTGCACGGCGACGGCGAAGACCGTCGTCCCGGTCAGGCCTTGATCCCGCAGACGCCGGATCGCTTTCAGCTGCGGTCGGATCGTCTCCACCTCCGCAGCCGAAAACCTCGACTTCCAAGACCCGGTCACCCCGAGCACTAAGTCTTCGAAGGCCGGGAGCTGAGGGTCGGCGTTGTCGATGTAGAATCAGGACTTCTTTCAGCCCTTCAGCGAGGTCTTCAGGTCGACCTCGATGTACTACTGGGACTCTCTGGTCCGGAGTATGATGTTAACACCGCTGACGCGCTTCCCGACTCCGGTCTCCTTCGACGTCTAAAGACTGGTGAGGAAGAAGTATCTCCACAACAGAAGACTGGGCCACATGCCCAGGTACGCGTCACACAATGTTGCGAAGATGGAGGCGTGGAGGACCCCGTTCGGCGTGAGCTGATGAAGCCGAGCGCCGTATTGGTCGAGGACGCTCAAAAAAAGCTGGAAACCGACAGTTTAGCCCACGCTCGTGGTAGGACAAGAAACTAACGATCTTTCCTGGCGGCTGCGCGGGCACGGCGTGGCCGTGGCCGCCCAGCCAGCCGGCCGATTCTTTTAGCGGAAGCATCCCTAAGACGCTTCACCTCGCGAGCAGGGCGTCGTCAACGGTCGTGGGCTCCCACTCCGGCATTGCGAAGATGGAGACGAAGACGTGGGAAGGATACGAACGAGGACGGCGGCGATCGTCGGACTTGACGCTGCGAAGGCGGAAGGCGGAGGAGACGAGCTCTCACGTGCGATGAAAGCTTGAAGACGAAGTGAGGAGGTTGGGTAAGAAAACGGAGTTACCGCGCCCCTTCTTTCAAACGGCCCACGCAGTTACTGCACCGCCCACGATCGATCGTGGGGAGTAACCGCGCGGTCGTGGGTGCGCGCCCCAAGGCACCTCAAACCGTTCGTACTCGATCCGCTGACGTGTGGGCCCGGGCCATGCCT
>BCLH01000940.1:0-11403 GCA_001602315.1 Zoysia pacifica | reverse complement strand
GCGCGAACCGCCGCGCCCCCGATGCCGTCCGTTCGAATTCAAATCGACCGTCTGGATCGACCGACGGTTGCGATTCCCGGACGGGCCGATCCCCCTCCACGTGGAGGCGCGAGGGCCGCCTGATTATCGGGACCGTTATGAGGAGTCTGAATAAGAGGAAGCACGCGAACGAGGCTTCCCACGGTCGACGGGTCGACAGTCGAGACCATTTGGCCGATCCAAATGTTCGGACGCTGATCATGGCCCTCGGTCTAGGCGCGATGCTGATCATGGACAGAGATCGGATCGAACTGGCCCGTCCTAGGCGTCTTTCCGAACAAAAGACCGAGAGCAACCTCGGTCCGACCCCGATAGTCAGAACGGTGAATGGCGGTTAAGCCCACGGTCAGCCCTCCGGATCGCCCCTGGGCTCAGAGGCTAGGCCCGTAGGGCGCGCTCGCGCGGGCCCCTACGATCAACTATCAACGAACGATGGACGCCGCAACGACCCAACCCACGATCGATCCCACGGACCGATCCTATAGGATCAGAGCGTCGAGCTCTTTGCGATCAGCCTAGCACCGATCCAAAGGAGGTCGCAAACGGCGCCAGGCTCGGGGGCTACTGTCAGGATCATGTACCTCGGGTACTTGCCGACCCATACTCGTATACGTGGGCCAAGACCTCGAGGGATTTTGGGGTCGGACGACGAAGCACGAACGTGCGGTCCGACCCCTGGGGCAATGATCTACGAAATCGAAGTCTTAGCCACATCCAGTGCTAAGACATACGATGAAGCCGACCTCCGAAGGCCGACCCTCGGTGGCTGACCCCTGAGGTAGGTGCGGCATTTATGTCGCATTTATTCCGGCGGCCCACCGTCAGCCATCTCGACGGGATGGGCCTAGTCCAACATGAGCGGGCCGCGAAAGTCTACGGACAAGACCCAACGACGTCACAGTATCGAACTGACACTACAGTACCCGACGCGACGCGTCACGCCTCCGCACGGGCATGACGAGTGATGACGACATCAATGGAGGACTCACCTGTCAGCGAGACAGTAAAATCATATAAGACCCACTCTTTTGTAACCCCGAACCACTTTATATAAAGTGGGGTTCGGAGGCGATAGCGTGAGTTTTTTCGACCCTGAACTCTCGCGTGCAACCATTCGCGTTCGCGAGCAATCTCACGAACGCGTGCATCGGGCACCTCACAACTCAGACGCCGGGCCCTTACCAAAGAGAGAGTCCAACCCTTTGTTCTCATCTACTGATATAAATCACACTTTAGATGTAGAGTCTTACATTGTTCGAGATAGTCCAAATCAAATAAAAAAACACTATTGAGTTTTTCGTAGATAAAAGCATATCAATACGAAAAAATACCACTCCTTGCATCATATTTTGTACTGCATCAGGGATGAAAACGCCGATATGTTTAATTCGGGTAGCAATTCCAGCCGAAAACCGGTCGACACGTGACGGTCGCTTTTGAGAATGCTCTGGACAGAGTCGCTAATAAATGACCGCCGTGCAAATGCTGACCGATATCGACACGTTGTTCACGCGCGACATCTTTATCTCGGTACTGCTCCTATCACGAACAGCAGGCGGGATGTCAACACAACATTCGAGTGGGAGCATCCTGATTTGACCCGTGCCCGACGGTGAGTTACCGGAGCTGATCGCGAAACCGAGAACAGCGACGAGTCGTGACATGCGTTTCAAATCCATCGGAATCAACACCGTTTTAAAACGGAGAGAGGAGCCGCCGGCCAGCGGTTAACTGAACTCGCTCGTTCGGTTACGCAGCTCAATCAACCCCCATTATCCACACGTCGATTTCCTCGTCCTGGTGTTCTGAAAAAGAGCTTGGTACGGCACGCCTCAATCAGCTTCGAGCCTTCGACCTCAGTTACGCACAGCTCCATCAAAACCCCAGACGCCCTCTAGCCCAAGGCATCACCGGAAAATGGATGGCGTAGCCAGTAGCCCGGCTTGGCTGTAGCCGTGGGAAACTGCTGGTGCGCCTCACGCCATGTCGCTGGCCGCACTGAATGCGCAACTGCTCTGAAAGCGAGAAAGCTTTGTACTAGCATGGGCAGCGCGGGAAGGATCAGAACGAGACGGCCATCTCCGCCTCTCCGGTACGTTAATCAAACGTGCACCAGGCAGCCAGCGCACTGGATCCATCCACGACGTGCTTGCGCCGCCGTCGCGCTCACGTCGCCGCGGCGAGGGTGGTTCGCCGTTGGGCCGCGCGCGCGCGCCTCGCGGCTGGATGGTTTGTTTGGTCTTTGATGTCTGTGGGGGGCGCTTCCATTCCATGTCGGACGAAGGAAGCCGGTACCGGTACGCGTTCTTTTCGCCTTCACTGCCGCCATGATCTCGGCAACAGTCCGGCTGTCTTGCTCTTCTTCTCCTCCTCACGGAACACGGGAGTTGCCATCGGCGCATTCAAAAAGGATCTTTAATGTTTGGCGCGATGATTGGAGTCTTGCGTAATGGCTCTTCTTTGACTCTTCTTCAGTTTATCAAGATCATCGTTGGATAGGTGATCATGTTTTTTTTTTTCTTAAATTTTGAGTACATGGAATCAGACTCGTAGTTGCATGGGTGATCGGTCGCTCAGACTCGTGCCTGTAAATCGTGCGCCGCTGATCACCGAGGGAACGTTGGAAATGATACACCTTTCACCCTTGTAAACTGTCCGTAACGAACACTAGTTTATATGACGCACGTGTTCATTACGGCAGTTCCAGAAGCAAATCAACAAGACTTATACGGCATGAATAATATCGATCATGAATGCATAGCATTACTTGTGATGTTCAAGTTCAACGTTGCACTGTTTACGAATCCAACTTCGCCACAATATCGAACAGCAAATAATGTCATCACAGCGCTCGATCCACCGTACCAGAAAGAAAAGATTCGAAACTTGACCCGTTCTAATGCTGAAGTCAATGTGTATACAAAAATAAAATACTCCGTACATCTGAAAGAGAAAAGATTGGAGATGCCTGTACACTAGCCTACTCTGAAAAATAAGGGATTAACAATAAACACGCCGTGGACCGCCGCTTCAACTCTCAGGACATCTTTGCGGCGGTAACAGCTTCGCTCAGTTCTGTAGGTTCCAGAAGCTTGTGCAGCGGGAGAACAAGTGGTGCCAGAAAAGCCAGTACAATGCAAAGCAGTGCTCCAATCCCAACCCTCCACGCAAAATGCGGGATGCCAAGCATAAGTTCATCGCAAACTGCAGAAAAGAGAAATATACACTATCGGATCAACAAATTAATCCAGATGGTTGCATCATACAAGCCTGCAAAGCAGTGTAGCCGATAGCAACATAAGCAAGAGACGGAAAACTAGGCGTATTGAATTTGTCAATTTCAGAATATGAGCATGCCACAGAGCTTTCATAAAGAGGACGATATATAGTTTGTAGATAAAAGTCAATGAGTACGTGCAACTCATTAAAATGCCAGACAGAGCTGTTCGATTGATATTAGTCTGAAAGTTAAGTATGAACCTACAATCATGACAAGGCCGGTGTAGATTGCATGACACAAGAACCTGTTCTTAGTTGACTTCTAGTTTGTGGGAGTGAAAAGTGAGTGCTCCAGAGTCTCCAGACAAAACGAATCAAATTTAGCACCTAAAGCTTCACTAAGGGTGGGAAAAAAAGGCAGGCTTCTGAACTAAGAGCAGATGAAACACATATACTAAAAGCAAGGAAATTCCTATCGTTTTCTTAAATGAACAGAGAACAGAAATTCATTCGACATTAACCGGAGCAAAACACCCAACCATAAGATCCACCAGGGGGCCAGTGAGTCCATGCAAAAAAGAATTCAGATACGGATATACTAAAGAAAAAAAAACGTGGAACTGTACTCAGCTGATCATATTCCTTTTTCTCCGCTGACTTGTAACATGTACTAGAACCTTTCAAATTTGCAGTCATGCATCATCATCAAGTCTATAACTGTAGGATTTATGACATAACTTGATCTAGCTTTTCAATACAGAGTATATAGATAATCATGTGTAACAATAAGCATTGAGCGCTCATAAAGCAAGTTATAAATGCATGAGGCTGGTAAGGGTTAATTTTTCAGGAATGACAGAAATGCAAATTAGTAAACCTGATACACCCAATTCTATCTTGTGGCAGTAAATGGAGCATATTTTCCAGCTTAACAAATATGCTACCAGAAATTTTCAACATGATTAACTAATCAGATCTGACGTGTATCTAAGATGAAAATCAAACGAATTACAAATGAAACAGTAATACTGTACCAATGTTAAAGAGCACAAGCTCTCTCCCCGGCACATTTGGCTTTGCAACTACGCCCTCAGGCTCCACAGTGACAAGAACATAAGCCTACATACAATGGTCAAATTCATCTTATCAAGGAGCACCACTACCGAACAAATAGTAGATGACTGATGAACGGATACTAACAGGGTCACTGCTCTCAGCTTTGAATATTATCTTCTCCGTGTTGAGCAGCCTCCTGTTCTTGGTCCCCAAATCCTCTGCGTAGTCAGGACTGTCCACAAGTCGAATCGAGAAGCTCGAGGGTATCTGCAAACACAAAAGCATCAATAACTGGAAACAGCTGAAATGGTGAAACGGAGATCCTTGCGTCTGTTTCACAATTTCCCTCTTCTAATGGTACAAGGGTCAGATCGTACGGTGGCCGGGTAGGAGATCTTGACTTCGTACCACGTCGACGGCCGCAGCCCGTCGATCTTGTAGACCCGCCGGCCGTGGCGCAGCGGCATCGTCTCGCCGAACAGCTCCCTTCCGACGCTAAGTGTCCTCGGCTCGGCGCTGCAGGGGAACACGAGGAGCGGTCAAGGGACGCTGCTAAATGTAAGGAGTGCCGAATGGATCGGGGGAGGAGGGGCGGACCTCTGCACCGCAGCAGAGGAGGGAAGCAGCGCAGGGATGAGGAGGAATACGAGGAGGGGGAGGACTTCGCGCCCCCCGCCGTGACGGCGTGGCGTGGCGCGCCGGCGCGCCGGAGGTGGCATCACTGAGACAACGGCGGCCTGGAGCAGCGTCGGAGATGCGCCGGTGGCCGCTGCCCGCTGGCACGTTGGTGACTGCTATATGGGCCTGGGAACCGTTGTTGGGCTATAAGGACTCTCACGCGGGCGGCGGCGGCGGCCTTCGCCTTGATGAGCCAGCGTCGTTCCTTCCTTCAGTTGACTGGGCTTATCAACTTTCAGGCCCCCCTGATCGCACAGTGCAGTATGGCCCATACCATGGGAGGCTTCAGCCCATGAAAATTTTCTTTACCCTTAGCCCACCGTAACACGTTCATAAAGAGAAGGCGTATAAAATCAGATTTCAGAGACCCAAACCGTCGACACGGCAGCCGCCGCGCCGACTTGCCGTCGCGCGCCTCCCCTCCCTCCCCCCTTCTCTGCTGCCGCCGCCTCTCCGGACTCCGGTCCCAATCTACCTAGATGGTCCGCCGTGATCAGCAGCATCAGCGGCATCGCCCCAGCCACGGCCAAGGCTACAACCCTCGCCCTCCCGGAGTGCAGTGGCATGGCGCCGCCTCGACGTCCGCCCCCGGCCCTGGCTCTGCGGCGGCGCAGGAGATGAACATGAACCCCTACGCCTACCCCCCGTTCCCTCAATTTGCGCCGAATCCCTTCAACGAGGTTTTCAGTAACCTCCTCCTCCAGAACCCCGCCGCCCTCACCGTCTTCCACCAACTACAGCAGCAGCAGCATCACTACCCCTCCCACGTCTACCACCAGAACCCGACCCCGGGAACCCAGCACCATCCGGCCAATCCTGCCGCCGCCTCTTCATCTGCGCCGCCCCCTCCCCAGACTCAACAGCCGCAGCCACCAAACCAGCAGGTCGCGATTGGGAAGGCGCATGCGGCGGCGAAGAAAGCTCGGGATGAGCTCTTGGAGAGGGGGGAGGGCGTTACAGGGTGGAAGCTGGCCCAAGGGGTGCTGGCGGCGCTCAAGGTCGACTCGTGGGACTCTCTCGGTATCCAGCTCCACGACGTGCCTCTCCTGCGCGACTTCTTACTTGTGGAGGGCAAGGTCAGTGCAAGCTCTGAGTATGAGCGCAGTTGCTTGTAAAGTGCCGCTACACTGAAACTTTTTTTGTGTTTTTTGGTTGCGAGTTTCGAATGATTTGGAGGGTAGAACCTAGGAAGTTGTACAAATATGTTTTTCAGGAGAAGTGATTGAGATAAACTAAGTAGTTGAGAGCGGAAAAAAGTAGTTTGTGAAGTGATTATTTGTCCTGGTTCTAAGAGTTTTTCCTGGTTCTAAGAGTTTGTCAAAGAGAATCACATTCAGCAACAAAATCATTTCTCATCAGAGAATCACTTCCAGAGAAGCGATACCAAACAAGGCCATTAACTTTCGTGATGTCTCAATTTATTGCATTGTTGTATAGGGGAATCCAATCAGCTGTAGCTTTGTATGCTATTCCAATAGTCTTTTGACGTTGGGGGGGGGGGGGGTAAAGAAGTCTGAAATGGAATGTAGTCCCCTTGTTATTTATTTAAGTCATAAGTCATTAAGCAACTGATGGGGGTACATTATTAAAGTTAGACTCGTCTTATATCGGAGCAAAAATCAAGCATAGATATGTTGCAACTGTGTGAAGTGTACGTGATGGAAATCTGTGCTACCGATTGCCGTTTTAAATTTTTTACCTTGATGTATAAAAACTCAATGCTCCCTTTTTTGTGCAACTGCAACAATGTGATGATATTATTTGTCATTCTCAAATAATCACTATCAGGTGTAGTTGATATCTTTTCTCACTCTTAAATCATCACTATCTAGGGCAGTTGACTTTGTATGTGCATTACATGGTATTGTCAGGTGAACACGTTCATCCATTGCTATGTTAGTGCGAGAAGAATTATAACCTTATATGATCTGGAGGCTGAAATATGCAAGAATGAAGGGATTGAGAAGTTTGAAGAGCTGGGATTGGGGCCTTTTCTCCAGCACCCACTTGTTATACATTATTTTTCAGCAAGTGCTGATTTGTCAATGGTACCTAAGCTTAGTAGCTTGCAGATTATTAGTTTACTGCAGAGATTTGTGGATAATTCCAAGAAGAAAATCACAGTTGAAGAATTCTTAGATTATCTTGTGGATCAATTATCAGTCTCTGGAAAGGAAGCACTTGGTGTGCGTGTACAGAGCTTGGGGTACGTATTTATCTAACAGTAAGGGGATATGCTATAGTTAATCTGATATTAATACTACTTTATCCTGTCTTCTCCGAAACATTGTCTTTCTTTTGCCTCTGCCACTGAAGTATTATGACCAGAAATTTGACTTTCACTAATTTGTAGAGGTTTTGTAGGTTGCATATTTCCTTACTTCGGAAGGCCACGAGAGAAGAAGTGGATGCTGTTAAGGTCGTAGGCAAGATGAGTGGATCTGCTGATAACAGCCGAGAAAAGAAATTGTCCAAAAAGTCAATTAGTCATGCAGACAAGCAGGCATTGGACAAGAGATTCAATTCTTTAACCAGTCGTATAAAACAGTTTCCTGGCATCAATAAACATATTCGTTTTGATTCAACTGATGATGAAATTGATGGTGATTCTGGTTCTGAGGATGATAAACATGATGAAAATGAGAGTAAAAATGACAGTTCTATTCTTGATAACAAGGGTGGTGATAAACGTGCAAGCAACTGTCCATATCCTTCAAAAACTGAAGAAATGGAAAGGCTTGGTTTGAAACCGGAAACTAGTAGGAGGCCAGCCTTAGAGAGCAGCAAGGTAAGAGAGCGTGGGAAAAAGGGGAATTCAAGAGAAAAGAGGAAGGTTGAAGAAATTGGTAGCCCTGACTCTTTGTGCGAACGGCCCAAGAAGCAGCAAAAGATGCAAACCCAGAAGAATGAACTGTCACCTAATTGTTTCTTAAGTATAAGTAAACTGGAGAATTTTATAACAACATGGAAGGAAACATGTCGTGAACATCCAGTCCAACAGGTATTGCTGGCTGCAGCAGTGTATAGTTTTTTTTTAATTAATAATATGCCTACTGCAGCAGGGGTTTCCCTTGCTGTTATTATTTCAACAAAAAAAGGTATTGATGACACTCACAAGTCAAATCCATTTTTTTTTTCATTTTTATGATCCCGAGTAGCCTTCGTATATGAAATAATCTAATGAGAATACATGCACTGTAGTATATGATTCCTATGATCCTATCTTTTAGGTCAGGGCATATATCTTCCTTTGTCACTTAACTTATTTGAAGCAAGCAGCTGATTGTTTAGCATTAGACATGTTCAATCTGAACTTAATTCTATCTATTTCTAAAAGACTAAAAGTGCTTATGCACCAATGCAGGTTCTGGAGATGATAGCAAATTACTATGCAAGAACAGCAAAGGAGAAGAAGAAAATAATAAATTTCTGCATACAGTACCCAGGCATTGGTCTCTTCAATGTTGCTGTAAGTTGTTTGTCCTCGATTCATCTGACTCTTTACCGATATTATATTTGTCTGTAGTTCTTACTTGATAATATTCATATTAGAGCACCTAATAAAATAAGGCTTGATACTGGACCTACCCTCTTGTTGTAAGTTCCCCTTGTAATTGAGTGAGTCGTTCTTACATGTTTTTTGGAAGCTCTTCTTTTCCTGTGTAGTAGGAAACCATTTGTATACGTTTTTCTGTCTTTTGTCTCTTGGTCCGATTCCTCTACCACTACACTATCTTTGGATTTGTCTAAACTCTAGAGAACTGCTTAACTACTGTGTGGTTTGAAACAGGTTGTGTTATATGACAGCATATTTACAAAAATGTTAACTGTCATGTGTCATCTGATTTCTGCTTTGCTCAAGCTTCATACAATTATACTCTCTCCGTCCTAAATTATAAGTCACTCTGGCTTCCTCAAGTTTTTCCAAATTATAAGTCATTCTCACTTCCTGATACAACTTTCTCTCTTTCCAATACCTCCCCATCTCTAATCTCTCTCCTCGTTTTCAGAACATACTACCTTTTCTACTCTTCTTAATCCTGTGCCCAAACCCAAAATGGCTTATAAAATGGGATGGAGGGAGTATGACCTTATAATTCAGGAAAATTATTCGTATGCTCACTTTCTTTTGTGTTAACAAGTTTTGAGACCTGGTGGTGGATTTTATGATCCAAATCTAATGTTATGACTAGACCCACATAGTCATTATATGTGCAGAGAGATTTATTAGACCATGCATATTCGACTTTTTTTTTGTTAGGCATACATTTCCACCTTCTTTTATTACGATATATTGGTCGCATGGTACCATTTGAGATATCTTGTAAACTTTGCTGCCACATGGATATGCAGGTTAGATCGATCGCATGTGGTCTGCTGGATAGTATTTATGATGTCATCCAGCTCTCTGGTGAGAATAATGCGTCTTCAGGCCGGTCTTCAGGCCTGATTCCGAACACCACCACTGAGGTTATGGAAATCGAGCCTTCGAGTAATGGAAATACTAAATGTATTGCTAAAGAAACCACTAAATACAGCAAGGACAGCGGGAATAGACATGGTACTCTATCTATCTCATTACTGTTCTTCGCACTCAAAATCCTGCATATGGCATGCTACACACAAATAACCCCTTTTCACGTTTGTCATTTGTTGCTGCAGGTGTTGCAGCTGATGATATCATGAGGAGGGTAAGAGAATATTTTGAGTCTAACTTTAAAATGTCTGGGAATGGGGCTTTGCAAGTGAGGATACTTCATGATTGTGAAACATGGGTAGCTACTCAATTTTCGGCCAAGCAATTTAGTGATCTTGACCATGGGACGTTCCTTGAATTTTTGCAAAAACATGCTCATCACTTTCCATCTACGTTGAGTGGTTTCTTGAAGGGGGGCAGTTCTGATTCTTTATCTCTGGAAGTTTCTGTGCTGCAGCAGCAAATTGAAGTTTTATTCTGCCAAGCTGAGAGTAATTGGCTGGAAGATGACCACGTTTCTGAGGATAGTTTCCTTACGCTACTCAAAAGGCAATTTCCTACTATTAGCTTTGGTACTATGCATGGCAAATCTGGAGAAAGAATTGCTGACTATATTAAGAGGCAAACAAAAAATATACAAACAAATAGCATAAAGTTTTCCATCTCTTTGTTGGATAAACGGTGGTCTGGAATTTTGCCAGTTAGATTTGACAGTATTGATGGGCTGGCTAATGATGTTCAAGAATCTTATTATTCTGGGACAGTTTGCTCACAAGAAGCAATTAATTGTTTACTGAAGGCTCCTATGTTGTCAGACCTGCTACTTTGGTCACACTGGGATCTGCTATTTGCCCCTTCATTGGGGTCCTTCATTCCCTGGTTGCTGAATACTGGTCCAATTCAAGAGCTATCTTGCATTGTTACCACAGATGCTAGGTTTATTAGAGTAGATCCGTCAGTCACGGTTGACCAATTTCTAGAAGCTGTCAGTCAGCGTTCACCATTTCAAGTGGCACTGAAGCTGCTTTCCTTGCTATACATTTACGATGGATCTACTAACACCCCAACTTCATTACTAAAGTGTTATGCAGAGCGAGCAATGAATATCATATTGGACAATGGCAATGATTCAATGAACTCTAAATCTGAAAGCACACAATTTATGCCGGACGTACCTGACAATGCAAGTGTTATACAACACGTCAACTCTACTCATTTGCGGTCTCATAGGTTATCCAACATTGATGACACTGCTCGTTTAGTTGCCAAATTTATACTTGATTGTCTTGGTCATCTACCTTCAGAGTTTCGAAGTCTTGCAGCAGATATACTATTAGCAGGGCTTCGAATTGTTACCAAGAACTGCTATTCAGTCATGTTGCATGAAGCCACAGAAGATTGGCAGCTTTGCATGCTTCATGATATTGGGTTGTCACTTGGAGTTTCAGAGTGGGTCGAAGATTGTCGTAGGTTTTGTTTAACTGAAGAGGCTCATGCGAAGACCAAAGCACATTCTTCTTCTAAGCATGCAGCAGCTGCTTCTGAGGAAGCTACATGTGAAAGTTCTGACATACTGGTTTCTAATGATGATGTTGTGCTGAATGACAAAAAGAACTCACCTCCCAGCACAAAAGGTCGAGCTATTGCTGTAGATAGTAGAGACCATAAGGTGTTAAATCGAGTTGGAATAAAGGCAGATGTTGCAGAACTGCATGCTACTGACAAACCTTCTGTAACGGGAGAAACAATTCTTGAGGAACCAACTCTTGTTATTGAGGCTATACGGCGTGAAGAGTTTGGTTTGGATCATGCACTAAGTTACAATGAGAATAGCTTGTTGAAAAAGCAGCATGCTCGACTTGGCAGAGCATTACATTGTCTTTCACAAGAACTATATTCGCAGGATTCACATTTACTACTTGAGCTGGTAAGCT
>BCLH01000939.1:90726-115018 GCA_001602315.1 Zoysia pacifica | reverse complement strand
TCGAACAGTGTGAATAAGTTATAATTTAAAAAAACTAAAAGGCTAAAGTGACTTATAATTTAGAACTGAGAGTGTAACACTTATGCAATAGTCTATAAAAAAGGAAAAATAATAGTTAATTAGAGATAAGTGGATGGAGACTCAATAAAAAAATATCATACCACCATTCTTTCCGCCTACAGATCTTCATCCACAAAAGCTTGAAATAATTGAAGTATGACTAATAGGTCATCAGATTTTGTTTTAAGTCAATCAGGCTATGGTGTCTTTTAGAACGTGAGAATTTTTTTTTCTACATTTTTTTTGTAATTGAACTGATTTTTGTAAAATTACTGTGATTCTTATAAAATTTATGTGTTCTAAAAGACATCTAAAATTATATATATATAACTTTACACTTAAAATACTTTTATATATATACATTAAAATTTGGGACCCACATAGGCCCTAGGCCGACGCACTCATCCCCGTGCCTCAGAGCCGCCCCTGCTAATGTAGAATCATTTTATAGTAAAGAAAATTTAAAAACGAAGCGAATCCCAGTGGCGGATCCCAGTACAGGGTCACTAGGGCCATGGCCCTAGTCTTGTTCTAAAAAACTTGAGTACATCTCTTAATTTTTTCATGGTAATTAAGGAGATTAACTTTATCTCGCTTTCAATTTTATAGTGTGCTAAGGATACTAACAGTGTAAATAAAATTAAATTATTTTAAATGGCTAGTTTTTCCTCAATAGTATTAATCTTAAGGTTAGTGGTCTTAACCGTGTTCAGAGCAAAGGTCCGCTACTGATTGTATCGTAGGGTGGGGCTACTCAGACGCGATTGATACTTAACTCCGCTTTTAAAATATAAGTATATTTAAGTTTGATAAGGTCAAATTTTTTTAATTTTTATTTAATAATATATAAAAATCTATATAATTTTTAATATAAAAAATATAATTTTTATAAAAATTTATTTAATGATTAATTAAAAATATAAATTTAATATGATAAAATATTATTAATTATATATTATTAATGATAAAAGTGATAAAAATTTGATTTTAATTAAATCTAAAAATCTTATATTTTAGAACGAAAGGAGTATTGTTTTTTTTAATAAGGCGGTACTAGCAATTAGCAAAGTCCGCCATATAAATTTTGTGGAGCAAATTAAATCTTTTGACAAGACGGAAAAGGACAGCATCATCAATCACAAACACGCAATTAGTCTCCACAGACGCAAGAGCACAGCGGAAGCCAGCTACTACGGTTTTATTTTTGAAGGCCAGCCAGCTAATACGATTGTCCATTGCAAATTATGATACGCGATTATTTTCCATGAATGAATTGTAGCGGGGATCATGAGGAAAATTTTACAGTAATTATGTGAAAACAAGACATTTTCAGGTAGTATTTGAATTTGAACTTTTGAAAAGTGATACGAAACTAGCAAGGGATTAAACCAGTCTGACGAGCGACGACCGATGCACTTCGAACACGAAACGAAAAGCCAGCAAGCCAGGCAGCGCACGGGATGGGCGCAAAACCGCGAGACCCCGCCTGTGCCTTGCTGCCTGCTGCTGCACGCGACGTGTCGTCGCGGCATGGCCATGGCCTCCGCCGCACCGATCGATGCGGCGACCAAGCACGTCGCCCACGCGCAGCCGCGCGCCGCGGACGCCCCGGCTGCTAGCGCTTGCCAGGTGCACGGGCTTGGCATCGGCGTAAACAATTGCCCCCGCCGCGCCGTCGTGTCCTCTGGTGATCTGCGCTCCGCAGCGAAGCGAAGCAAGCAAACGCTGCCGCCCTCCCCGACTCCACCGCGCAGCGCGACCGCATATGGCCAGCCCGGTACCGAGCCACGGCCGGATCCATCAAAATTAAAGGCGCGCGGACGGACGCGGTCGCCCGGCCTGGGATGGATGCGCGACGAGATCCTGTAACGTCCGTACCGGCGCCCGCATTCTTACCCTACGCGGTTCGGTAGCGTGCCGTAGCGTCGTCAGGCGGCCGCATGCTCCGTCTTTCCTCCCGTGGGCCACGGCGGCTTCGCTGCGGCCATCGCAGCGGCGGCGGCAGGCGTGGTCTGGCAGCCAGCGCAGGCCAGCCAGACCCGCGAAAGCAACGTGCCGCTGCCCATGCTACGCCGTGGCCGTGGCTCGTAGGCGCGCCCCGCCCGCGATATGGACCGTGCTACTATAGTAACAGACGCTACACCCACCCGGCTACGGCGCCGTGTCGCCTTTCCTCGGCCGCTGGAGCCCTGGACGCTGCGCTAGTACGCGTTCCGGCGCCGTTCGCAGGCGAGGCCTCTCCTCTGCTCTGCTCTGCCCGGGGGGAGAGGGTTGGGGGGGCCCGCGCGCGCCTCGCCTCGCCTCACCGCTGTCGCCGGCCGGCGGTCGATCCGATCACGTGCTCGTCACTTTCTTCGCTCTCGACCGATCGCTTTTGGTGGGCTGGACTCAGAGCGGCGCCGCTCTTTTCTCGGGCACGCCGAGCGTGTTGCGTGACTTGTGTCCTGGCATCGTTGACGACGTCTTCACATGATCTGCTCTTGGCTTTGGCCTCTGCTCGCTCGGCGCCGCGACACTGCTCCGCCATGAACCGGCGCACAGTGCGTACGGCTCCCACCGGCGGGGACGACGCGCGTGCAGTACTGCTCGCGCGGATGACGGGTCGGCGTCGTAGTGAGATTTTGCGGTGGTGGGTGCGTGGCCCGGTTAGGCCTCGAGCCAGGTTCCGTCAGGCTTCCGGTCCGGATGGACGAAGGTGGTGGTCTCGCGAGCCTCGGGACAGTACTGTGCGTGTCTGTCTTCTGCACCATCGACAGTGCTGCAAGAGGAAATTAATCGAGACCTCAAATCAGTAGGATTGATAGCTCCGGATTCAGTTGCTCCATTGAAGTTGCGTTTATTTGTAGTTTTCTGGTTTTAGCCCATCGGAATGGGAAAAGAAATTGATGATATTTGAGTGCATGTATGGGGTCTCAGCTGAAGTATTGAACTTGCAGTACTCGAAGCAATCACAATGGGGGGCATCGCATCATTCGCATGATACACGTCCACCTGGTCCCTCAAGGATTCAATCCCACAAGTGGCGCAACATGAACTTGCTCTGATCAATAGAGACCGTTGACCATCCAGACTCAGGACACGAATGTTAACAGGCCTAGACATTGATTTCGTGCGAAGCCATTGGTACAGCTAACGAGAGGCTTAGTAACATGCACGGCTACCTGCAACAGTCTCGATTCTGAACGTCACAGCGAGTAGCTGAAGGCCTGGTCTGAAGCCCTAACACAGCGCCCCTGCACTCGCCATCGAAAGATGGCAGTGGTATACCTTCAAAAAAAAAAAGATGGCCGTGGTAAAATTCAGTAGTGACCGGCGCTGTTCCAGATCAACAAAACAATGGAAGACGCCATGCGTATGCCTGCTTCGATTTACTGGACGCGTGAGGGGCACAGCTTTAACGACGACGACTACACGCCAGGCCGCCAAATTTGAACGAACGGACCCCAGGCGTGCTTGCAGAAAAGATGCAGACAAGCGTGGCCTTTCAGAACATGTTCGGTGAAACTCCTCACATGCGCAGAAAAAGGTTTTCTACTAGGGGTTAAAAAATGGTACTAGTATGATACTCGCAACACCAGAGCAATGTTTCGGTAATTCCGTCGGCAAAGGCAAGACGCAGAAGAGGCAGGCAGCATACTGAATTACTGACAAATTGTGAAACAGCTTACAGCTTCTGACCAAATCGTCTGTGATGAGTATCCATGTTTTGTGCATCAGCTGTTCTGATCTGTGGACCTTTTCTCTGTCTGAAACTGTATCTGTGTGCAGTGTGAAGAAATCAAGAAACCTTTTCCCTTTTTTTGTGAAGGAGAAATCAAGAAACAACTGAACAACGTTACAGATTTAATTTTTTTTTTTTTTTTGCAAAAGAGAAATCAAGAAACAATCGAACGAAGTTACAGATTAATCTGGGCACCAGTTCTGGAAGAATAAAAAAAGGAAAAAAGGAAAGATGTCAAGGGTCACATAACCTCTTACACCTGTCAAATTTAAAATTGCTCAGCACCCTCTTTCTCGACATGCACAGCAGCACAAACCCACAGAAAGAAAGGAGTTTACCTAGAAACATGGGAGCACCGGAAGAAAAGGCGCGGGGGAGGGAGCATGAGTGGCAAGCCCACTAGACCCAGCTCCTCCACTGCTCCCTTCTGAAACCGCACCAAAGCAATTGTCATTCCCACGCGCGCCTTCCAGGAAAAGGCAGGACCATGCTTTGGTCGCCACATTCGCGCTAAGCTTTCCGCTTGCGGCATCACTGCACACCATTTGTCCTAACAAAAACATTTCATCAGATCAACTAAAGCAGCTCCTCTCCTCCTCCTCGATGCCTGAAGCAGCGAGGCATGTTCCTCGGAATCTCGCAGACGTGCACGGTATATGCAGCAGCGTCGAAAAGAGCAGGACCTGGAGGCGACAGGTAGCCCTCCAATGTGATCACCACAATTTGGCATCAAAGGCGACGGCACGACAAGTGCCGAATCGAATAATGGAACAATCTTTTTGTGAGGTGCTCGCTTGATGCTCTCGCCGGCCGCCTCCTAGTGGAAAGCCTTCCGCAAAGCGCTGGGCTTGAAAAAGTCAGAGAAACGGGACGGTTCTTCGTGGAAAGGGGAATGAACGAATGGGATTCCCAATCAGCAAATTGTCCGTACAAAAGAATTCCAGGGAATTCAAGGAACAAGCATGTACTTCGATACGTCGATCCGCAAGTTGATTCAGGATTATGTGGATCGCAGTTGTACGAGGGAGGGAGAAAAAAATATGTGTGTGGTGGCTTGCGAGAGGTGCCATGGAGTGGCCACTGATGTGAGGTCACAGTCACCAAGTACTTCTTTATGGATGCTTTTTGGGAGGATCATGCACTGTCCAATAAGCGCAATAAGCAAAGGAACAGCGGGTTCCACGTAAATCTGACGGCCCCCAAGTGCCCCTTTAAGTTCTGAACTGTCAAACAGTTAGCCCTCGATATGTCATTGTACAAAGGGTTCTGACATGGACATGGAGAAATCATATCATAAGATCCTACCAAAGGAAGTGGATAGGAAAAGAAGTGCACATATGGCCAAACTGATGGAAACCATGATGGCAACTTTAGAATGCTGATGGTAAAGAAGATCCAATAGGCAAACAGTAAAGAGAACATCTCCATTGGTAGCTATTCATGTAGGATCAACGGACCACAGCTCTTGCCACAAAGGATACTCATTCAGGGTTGATAGCTAAACAGTACTAGTAACAACCACGATTAAGAAAATGCTAGAATTGTATATTTATTGCGACGGCCCAAATTGCAGACACCTCAGTTCAGGTTCAGTTTTTAAGATGATGAGTGAATACATATGATAGAATGTTAAGTGTGAAACAGTTCTGAACCAAAACTACAGCAAAATAATAGGTCCGGCATGTGTCGCCAAGAACAGACCCATGAGTTGCTCAGAATGGGACAGACACAGAATTAAGTGAACAACAAATGAACAAAACTAAGCGCCCTAGGCAAGATCTGTCACTAACATGCTGAATGTCATAAAGATCCAGCATGACACAACTATATATTTCTTATCAGAAATACTTGTATACTATTAAAGATACAATGTAAATGTAAACAGTCAATGTAACATATTGATGTGATTGTTGTGGCACATACACATTCCCTTGAAATGTTTAACCCTGAGGTCTCAGAGTCGAACGGACGTGGCTATCTAATCCTTTTGCATTGACAAGGAAACAGTACAATGTGGCGAAGTGAACTTGAGAAACCATGCAAATGTGCACAAGAAAGTTCAACAGGAACAACTTTCACAAACTTAACAACGTCCCGATCTCAGTATTACAGAAAACCAGTGCTCCAAAAAAAAAAACCCATACCAGTTAGAATGGCCTAAGTTCCATAATTCATACTCTTATGGAACAATTCAGAATTTGGGCTTTATCTGTGCATTCAAAGCCTGAATACACCCTAAATTACCTCTTTGGTTTGAGCAAACAAGCCAGAATTACAGATATCAAATCCAAGTCAAATTTTGGTGTCAGGATTTTGCCTGGAAATGGGACCATAATTTGAAAAAAAAAAAAAGGTCAGGTAACTACAAGAATGCAGCTGATATTTGATTTCAGCATTTTCAACCATTTGAACAGCAAAAATGCTAGAACCAGTACCAAATGAATCATTGTTTAGTGGCACAGAAAAGTTATGCACAACATAACTCGAGAACTATGGACAGGACATTGAGACATGGCAATCATTTAGTCAAAGAATAGAAACAGAAACAAACTAACAGTGGCCACATGAGCAGATTTGTAAGATACTGTAGAAGATACTGAACTCATGCTGTTGCACCTAACAGAGTTCCTTCCATCTATCTGATGAAGAGCATTGGACATTATGTTTGTCTTCCCAGTTAAGTTGATAATTTTGCTCACTAATGGAAGAACTCATATTTGAAAGCGAAATGAAGTGGCTGATTTCTTAATTTATATTATTTGAAAATAGTGGAAATGATCATGCAATGAGTATCTTATAAGCTGTCAACCTTTTAGAGGGTGTCCTTTAGGTCAACAATGTTTTCTACGTCACGCTACTATTGTTTCTTTCTTCTTCATATTGACCATATTGGTTTTTGACAAAAGGATTAACTTTGTTCATGTAAACCAGGGTGAAATTGTTCATCATTTTCACCCTTGTGGGACAGCCCAAGGATAAGCATAGTTTTTTGTGTTTTGAGAGAGATTCAGATGTCTATATTTCATTGATCACAGATAACATTGCAGGAGAAATTGGGGTGGTGGCTGCTGCCAATTGAAAGCAGATCGTTGACGAGCTGCTGCCAATTATAGTTGCTTTTAGCTTGAAAGCACTGAAGTTAAACAGAAATAAATAGTCTTTCTTTAGACATGTGGTCAGGGAACCAAATGTTCATCAAGTCATTGTTCTATTATCCCAAAGACTGAATACACTCAGAAATAATCTTTTCTTAATTATTCAAAACACCAGGAATTGCACCATCACAACAAATCAAATTTATTGCTGAGCTTTTTGTAATAAAATCACAAAACAGAATTAGCCAGAATTGCTAAACTTACACTGCTTTCACAAGACATTGAAATGTTGTAGTGCTCAACAAGTGGTCACACAGAAAAGATCAAGCAAACAAATTAATAATATCAAACTCATTATTCCGAAAATAAAAACCCGCTCTCATATTCATGTCCAAATTTACATCTGCAATCAAATCCAATCATGTAACTCCACTCCAGAAGAACCCAACCAACCGATAGCTACTTGCAGTAAAGCTATAGCATCCAGAAAGCTAAAAATGACCAATTCTCTGGAAGAAAACACCCTCAAGCATCCATGACGTGAACACATAGCTTGGAATATGAAAGTAACAAAGGATATTATAAAGATTTCATCAATGCTACGAATAGCAACTTTCTTCCAACATCAGAGAGAAGGTGCCAGAGCAAGCATTTCACAGGGAAATCCTTGTGGCATTCAAACTCTACGATTCCATTGAGTCCAGGCAAAATTTGATGTGATGTACTTCCAATGATAATAAGAGATGCTATGATACAATTCACCACTTTTCTATACCCTCGTGATCACGAAACTAATCAACCACAACGTCAGGAAACATGCTATCTCCACAACAAACAGGAAGAGTCGAACCTATTTGCTCGGACTCCTCGACCACGAGGGCTCTGTTCGGCAATGCCTGAGCCCCCCTGTGAGGATGCCAGCGAAGGCCTGTAGGTTCTCGTCTGAGGAGACCTTGTGTATCTTTCTTGGGAGCGGTAAAAGGCAAGGCCCGCAGGACATCATCCCGCCCATACCTGCCTTGTTCTCATCCCCTTCATCATCGCTCCCATACTCCGACCCGTTATTCCTCGGCTTGACATCAATCTGCAGCTTCCTGGGGGTAAGCATCTTCGGGTTCGGGGACGGTGGAGGCGTCGGGTGCGCGCGGTTCAGGACGCGGAGCACGCGACTCGGGCTGGGCGCCACAGAGAGGCCGCTGAGGGAGACGGCGGGCGAGAGGTGGAGGGCGTGGGAGGCAGCCGGGGACGGCGGCACGGCGACGAGGCTGGCGGCCAAGTTGAGGAGGCCGTGGACCCTGCCCGAGGGGCGTCGGACGCCGACCGCGAACATGGAGGGGGACCCGACGGGGCGGGACAGGAGTCCGTGATCGCCGAGCAAAAAGCGAGCGGACCCCACCAGGGAGTCCCCGCCGAGATGCCAGGATCCCGCGGCGGCCGCGTAGATCTCGACGGTGACGGCGGCGCGGGAGTCGTCGGCGAGCGCGGACTCATGGACCCGGAAGAGAAGCCGCGCGTGCCACGCCGGGTCGAGGCCGCCCGACTCGTCGGCCCTCGTCTGGAGCCTGTGCCCCGCATCCACCCAGGCGACGGCGTACGCGTGCAGCCGCCGCCGCAGCCCCGATGGCGGCTTGAGCCCCTGTGCGGAGATAAGCGTCACCTCCAGCAGCCGCTCGCCCTCGGGGAGCCCCAGCCCGGCCTCCTCATCCGGCGCATCCATCACCGGCGAGCGGCGGAGGTAGGGTTTTCGCGGCTGGGGACGCGAGGGATAGCGGCGGAGGGCCGCTGGATTCGATCGGCCGTTGCCTCGTCGGGGGTGTGGAGTCCTCCGGTTTGTCGTTTCTCCTCGCCGGTGGAATTTGAGCGGACGGACGGACGGATGCGAGCGCGAGCGGCCAGATGGAGGGCTATAAATGAATCTCCCCATTAGGAAGAGTTCGAAAAGCTGAAGCGGTGGCGGGATGCTAGCTGTATCCTCGATTTTGGCACTCGGCAAGACGGCACAGTTGACCTATTTTTTTATTTTTTTAAGATTTTAAAAGTTGTATTTGTCTCTCTCAATGTGTTTGTTTTTTCTTCTCAATTACAAAACCAGGTCCGTTTATTTTTTCCTTCTCAGTGGTTTAGACAACGGTTTTTGCTAACGTTGCAGTCTATGTGGTATTTTTACTGAGGTGACAGTTGATATGGTTTTTTCGCTAATATGGCATCTGACGTGTGCTGCGCATGCGACAGTTTGGAC
The DNA here is from genome assembly GCA_001602315.1 of Zoysia pacifica. Taxonomy (NCBI): domain Eukaryota; kingdom Viridiplantae; phylum Streptophyta; class Magnoliopsida; order Poales; family Poaceae; genus Zoysia; species Zoysia pacifica. Next base: position 105,903 of record BCLH01000939.1, on the reverse strand, counting down.
AGCCAACGTGTCTTCACTTTGTTTAAAATTCAAAAATAATTAATTAACAAGCTTAAAAAATTATAAAACTTTACATACACTTAAATCATTATACAAGAAATATATATATTTATTTTAGGCCCAATTCTAAAATCAGAACACATTTATTTCAAAAATTTAGAAATGAAAACAACCATTTACAAGAAGAGTTATCTATACCTTTTAACCTTTTGATAAAATTTCACAAAATTCCTCTAACATTCATGTCTTTCTAAGTCATATATATTTTCTTTGGAAACTTTTAGTGCTCACTTTTTGAACTTGAATTTAAATTTCAAATGTGAGCTAAATTATTTGTTTAGTTTGAGATCAAATTTCAATTTCTTTAATTTGAGATTAAATTTTATATTTGTTTGATTCATGTATTTCTAAATATTTTAAAACAAGAATGTGAGTTTATGAAATTTGTAAATTTTATCCAAAAAAAAAGAAGCTATAGATATTTTTTTACTTCGACATGTTTATTTGCCTTGCTAAATTTTTAAAATAAAATGTGTTTCAAATTTTAAATTAGGCCTAAAACAAAAGTTGTTCCTTGCAAAATGATTTATAACTGTGTAAAGTTTTATATTTTTTGAGCATGTTAAGTATTTTTTCTAATTTAAAATAAAGTGAGGACATGTGGGCTATCTATGTCAGCAAAATTTGCCACATTGTTGTCCATATCACGCCATGTGGGTGTCTATGTCAGCGAAAACCACTGATTAAACCACTGGAAAAAGAAAAACGAACGAATTTTATAGTTGAAAGAGTCTGAGTACTCGGTTTTATTATTGAGATAAAAAAAACGAACACCCATAATAGTTGAGAGAGATAAATAACACCTTTTTCTAGTCTTAGAATGGTTTTGTTCTTGTTCGTAAAAAAAAAGAATGATTTCAGATTTTCAGTCCTGGGAACATGCAGACCGTGCTCTATGGGCCACGCATGCAACTAGGGATGATAAAAGAGATTGAATCATGGATTTTTTAATAAATTAAATTAAATTTATTTTAAAAATAAATAGAAATTTAACTGGATTCTAAGCCGTTTCAATCCTCTGTTTAGATCTTTGGAATTGAATTTATTTTAAGAATTATAATTTAGACATAGATTAATTAAGTTAATATAGTTATATATAGAATATATTTATATATTTATTATTATACATACAAAAAACATGCTTGTATATTGTATTTCTGTTGCAGAGAAGTGAGTTGAAGAAGGTGTTATAAATTAAAAAAATATAATTAAAATATAATGATCTATAGAATCTATTTTTATTTTACACCTTATAAATTTGAGATAAGTTTATTTGTGAGTTTAAAAAAATTGTGAAGTGTCAAATTTTAAGCTAAATGACTTATAGATTTCAATAAACGGTCCTTAATTTATTTCATTCCATCCATTTTTACCCTTAGACAACCAACGAGATGGACGATCGAAACCGAATAGGCGTGGTGACAGAGACGAGGGGACCGATCGGGGAATGTGATGCTCCTACTATTCGACGAGACGCCGCGCCTGCATCGGTTCGACCGGCTGACAGTCAGGTCCAATTTTTTTAATATTTTTAGAATGGTCATAGATCCGATGTTGGAACGTAATTTGGCAACCAGTACAAGTTGCCAACATGCATGCAAACTGCACGTAAACAAAACATGAGCGTGTTATTTTTAATTAGTACTCCGTTTTAAATTATTGATGTTGTTGGTTTATAATATCAACATTGACCATCCAAGTCGCCATCTCAATCGCCGTGCTCAAGGTTAGTATATGCATACGCCAAGTGCCTAGCTAGATATTGCATTATCTCATGGGGCCGGGTTGGTTGACAGCCAGCAAACAATAAGCTATACGTGCATGCATGTTGGATGCTCTCCTCTATAGCACCTGTTTGCATGCAGGCATGCTTTGTGCAATGCCGGAAAAAATGCTCGTCGTCGGTAATTTGACATGAAATAATTTTTGTTTGCATATGTTGATACTTGATCTTCCTGTTAGGATTCTTTACGTTGTTTACGATCTGTACCTTCCAAAAGATAGAGATTTCATCACCCAAAAGCTTGCAAATATATATGTCTTTTTTTTTTGAACTCCAAATATCTCTCCTGAGAAAACAAAGGCACGTGAACTATAAGGAAAAAGCAGGTGAAGAGTTTGTGAGGATGTTTAGAGAAATAAAGAGATGCTCCGCGGTAGGTCGCCTAATCTGGCGATAAACACTGTAGCATCACAATCTATCTGGTCAGAAAAGTAAGTACGGAGTAATTAACAAAAGGTAGGAGTCTACGGAACCCGTAGAACAAACGTACTTTTACGGGAAGTTACTAACTGGGCGGGATGCAACTAGGGTTGGTAGTTAAAACAAGGTCCAAACATGTGCTACGTAACTGCCCTGTAATTTCGCAGACATTTCACAATGTCGGACTGAAAATTTTCCATCTGTATTTAACGCGAGCCGCCCAGTTGCCCTGTCCCCTGCGGACGGTCTGTAAAGAGAGATCGTGCGGCCCTGCCTCAGATTGCTGCCGCGTACACTTCGCATGAGATCGAACGGTAGCACAGTTGGCTCGTTTCTTGGCTCCATGCGAAGTGCATCCCGGCTTCTCTAGACGCAAAGGGCTCCGGCTCCAACTGCCGAGCAAGCCAAATTAACAGTGAACCAAGATTAAGAGGTGATGGCCTAATCAATTCTAGAACCAATCTGCAATTCAAATCGGGATGATGCTTCTGCTCCCAGCAGCGGTAATGGCGCCCTCCTCCCGTTGCTGCAGTCCACGATGCTACCATGGTTCACCGTCCTCCGTGGGTCGCGTTCCTTGATGCCGCTCTCCGCCTTGGTCGTGGTCCAAGATGGCGCTCTCCGCCTGCGACGATGGCGATGTTAGGTTGCAGCAGCGGTTGGACATGAACGAAGGCCTCGACACTGAACGCTGACGACGACGAGTGTTTTCCGTGATTCCGGCAGCGTCGCCGCACATTATTAGCCGTGAACTGAGGCACCTGATGTGCAGCATTGCTTTTTCCATTTTTTTCCCCTTTCTTGGAGCGTGCGACTCCTCAAGCTGAGCCTACCTCTATGGAAGCCACGAGCCTATGATGCAGTTCGCATGGAGCCGAGAACGAGACAACAGTGCTACCGTTCGATCTCATACGAAGTATACGCGGGAGAAATCTGAGGCAGGGCCGCATATAGTCTCCTTACAGACCGGCCGCAGGGAACTTTTTTCCCCATGTCATCGCTGACAGCAGCGGTGTCTCGTCAAGACATTGCCAGCGTAAGCCTTTGCCACGGTTTTGCGCCTTTGGCTGATCGGCTCCTCATCCGATCGAATGGCTCGCCTGACAAGCATTGGAAGTGGGGAGGCCCTGACGCTAACCACTCCGGACTCCGGTGTCGCTCGACGCCGGCAACCGCTTGGTCGATGTACACGCTGCGCCGCTGCGTTACGAACCCATGCAACGTGTATCATGCGGGCATCGTGAGGCCTCGACCATTTGCCGCTAGCTCAGGCTCATCTCATTGACGTTCCCGTAGTACTGCAGCTGACGGGCGAGAAGAAAGGCGGCGCGCCGACGACCCCCGCGCCGGTGGAGGAGCCGCTCCTGGTCGCGGCGGGGCGGTTCGGCGTGGCCATGCTCGTGCTGGACGCGTGGCAGTACTTCATGCACCGTCTGATGCACTCGAGCGCGTACCTGTACCGCCGGTTCCACGCGTGGCCATGCCGTACGCGTTCGGGGCGCAGTACGGCCACCCCGTCGATGGCGTGCTCACGGAGACGCTGTCGGGCGCCGCGGCGTACCTGGCCTCGGGCATGTCCCCGCGCACCGCCGCGCCCTTCTTCGTCTTCGCCACCGTCAAGGGCGTGGACGACCACTGCGGCGTCGCGGCGCCGTGGAATCTGCTGCACGCCGTGTTCGCCAACAACACGGCGTACCACGACGTGCACCACCAGCGCGGCGGCGGGCGGCGCAACTTCTCGCAGCCATTCTTCGTGTTCTGGGACCGGCTCCTCGGCACGTACGCAACGCCTGCCGTGATGCACAGGCACGGTGGCGGGCTCGAGGTCAAAGTCTTCAAGGCTGATAGTAAGATACAGTGATGCATTAGTTCAGCAGCCTTTACAGCTGTTTGGCAGACTGGTGACTTGCTAACTGGATTTGCCTCGTTCAGTGTTTTGTTTTGCCTTGTAGCAGTTGACTGTAGCTTAGTGTGTGCCTTGTGTTTAAGCAACGCGTATAGAAACAAGAATGCAAGTACTATTAGGATCAGAATCTAATCAACTTGGGCTCCGTCTTTCAGAACTCAAATGGCGCTAGCTCCAGAAATCCACCAGGTTTTATTAATTCCGTCTTTCAAACCTCAGATGGCTTGAGCTTCAGGACTCTGTTAGAACCTTTTGCGAGATGTAAAAAGCAGATGCCGCAACGGTACAAATACTGTCCTCACACTCCAGAACGAAGTCGACCACAGCAAAACACTAGCATCCGACACAAATTTAAACCCAACAACTTCAGGACCGGGACCTATTTCCCCCATGTACACGAGAAAAAAGCAGTATACATGTCTTTCTTCAGGGGCGAACTCGGCGCTCTACAGCCTGCCCGGGTAGTCGAGGTGGTCGCTGCAGTTGGTCGATGCCACGGCGGACAGCTCCAGCTTCCCCGTCCACTCCTCGCCCGGCTTCAGCGTGATGGCCCTCTCCACCGCGGCAGCGTTCACACACAGCATCTGCTTGTACTCGTCGTCACCAAAATCCACCATGGTTTTCGACTTCTTCTCCCAGGGGTTCCACACGACTGAAGGACAGGACAGAGAACAGGAAATGATTCACTCCAACACTTGTGCGATTAACTTGTTTGATGGAGAACTGAAAGGAAGAAATTGTTTTACCGGTATCAGGAAGCCCTTCTTTTCTTATGATGAACGTGCGTTTCTTTTCATGATCAAGTACAGCAATTACACCTGGGGAACCAACATATACTCGATCGACCTGCACAATGGTTAACAAACTGCTCAGATTTAAATATATCCCAAGTGGAACAACTAACAGGAGCAGATCTACATAAAAAAGCTGAGCGCATTTCGAGTAGTTAAGTCATGTGTATGCTATTAACCTGCGAAAATCCAAACTAAAATAATTCCTCTTTCAATATACCCCCAGCGGAACCACAAGAGCAGATGTATCCACACATCAAGATAAAAAGCTAAGGATGGTTTATCTGAATGTATGTGTGCTATTACTTGGAAAAGTCCAAACAATTTCTAGAAGGCAAAAATTGATTAGATACTCAGAAACTTCTGCAGGGGGTACAACTTCTTCTAGCAGGTTTCAACAAATAAGGCCAGTTATGGGACGCTTAATTATAGTAAGTAAAGCAAACAGCAATAGAGGTGCCAAAATCTTAATAATGTGACGTAGACATATCATTACAACTTCATGGCCATGCTAGAAATTCTGAAACAAATCGAGTATGTCCTTGTAAGTCAACACACAAAGAACTTACCTCTGATTCAAATGTTATCGCATCTCCTTGTTCTGTAAAACGCTCCCGTTGGCTCAGGTTGTCAAGATAATCAAGGGTCTCGAGGCCTTCTATCCTTACTTCACTGAATGAAGGCACAGCACATCATTATATGTCTATTCATCTTCAGAAATCAGAAAAGTTCTTCGCACCATATCAAAATATGTTGATGAGACGGAAACTTTTATATTTTATAGATTGTGAAAGTATGTCAGCACTAATTATGAAATAAAAATGTAACTTGGTGATTATTAAGCTTCAAGTAAGGAACATGCATTGCTTGATTGTGATAACTACAGGCAGGATTTAATAGAAAAGCTAATTTTAAAAAGTTTTGTCATTTCATATCTTTCTAAAATAAAATATGTAGGTATGCTGACTAATTCAGCACTTTCATGCACGATATGTTGTTAAACTTCACACTATTTTTTTATTTCAACTGTCAGTCTAATTTACAAAAGTCCGTGGGCCCATTCGTGTGTAATTGCTTCAGTTGGTAAATATCTGTCTTTCAGCGACAAGCTTAAAAAATTCACAAGTGCAATCTCATGACCATTGTACAAACTAAAGTGAACATAACATAAATGCTGATGGGCCAAATAATTAATTAACCAAAACAATATAACTATAGGACACAGAAAACGAAAATAGTGAACCATAACATCAAGTTAAGCATATATAACACAGGACTAATGGGTGAAACAGTGTGATACCTGATGTCAGAAACAGAGATATATGTGTTATAGGCAAATGAGAAACTGAATGGCTTCCCGTTAACATTTCGGACACGCGATATCAAGGAAAGGTCTCCATCTATTGAAAGAGAGACTCTGAGACGTAACTCAAAACTGAAATTCAAATTAAAACCAAAATCAGACAGAGCATCACATATATATTGAAAGTTATACCAAGATTTGCATTTACATTTAAAGCATACCCTCATCTTTCAAAGAATGATTTAACATTTCGAAGATACAGATTCACATCATGCATAGTTTCATCAGATAAGTAATTAATTAACTTAGCTTTTAGAAGAACTGCATTATTGCCATAAGGCATCCCATCTACATTATGACAGGTGTTAGCCTGTTCAGATTCCTTTTTCTAAGCAAATGATGCACATGGAACAGAATCATGGGTCAAGCAACATGCCTTTGATAGAGAAAACTAAAAAATTATACCTCGCCGATTAGTTACCAAATTGACATTCCATTCCATTATACACACCATTAATACTTTAAGACATTTGAATAGCGCCAGTTCTGATTGATCAATCGTTGATTACTTTTCCCACAGGAAAATTGAAATTGTACTTCTACCAAAGAAAATTGTTATCGTACCAGTGTGGCCAGCACTTCAAGTCATCATCAGATGACTTCAACAGAAGGTCAACAGAAGCTTTGTTGTTGTTATCACCATTACTTAGTGGTGGAGCCTCCTCATCTACTGTCCATATCTTGTTCCTTGCAAATCCATGTTGCTCCAATGTTCCACAGTTTCCAAACTGACATGTTTTACAGATTTCCAGAAGAAGTTAATTGCATGGATAGTTACTTGCAACATGTAACAGATTTTTATCGCCTGCTACGAAATATAGAGTTGGACGAATGATTACGATACCTGTGGAAAGCATATTGGAATTCCACCCCGCACTGCTTTTGGGGGTTTGAAGATTGCCTGCATGCAAAACCAATATAGTTACAAAAGTTCTCATAATGAAGTAAGCGCATTGTATTGCTCTCCCATACAGAAAGTCAGAAGCAGGGTACATTAGGCGGTGCTAAATTTTAAGTATGCAAACCAGATGTTCACGATAGGTTAAAGCAGAACGGTGATAGACATATAAGTGAAATGGAAGTGAGGTTCATAATTTTGGAGAAGAAAGTTGCATTATCTAATGTCCCACAGAATACATGTTGAGAGGGAAGATCGAATCCTTTGATATGCCTTCTATCCCATATATAAACTAACTATATATATAGAGTGAATCAGTGATGACAGGGCAGTAGTGGTAACTGATGTACACACATTTTGTGCTGTAAATGGCATTAATTTGTAGGTGCAAACAAAAATGATTTCGCAAATCAATCCAGGATATTAATATCAACTAGTCGACCATAACTGAATCAAATCCTTCTCCCACCCCAAATTAACAGAACATGAACATTGCAACGAAGTTGAACATACAGGGATCGGTAGGCGACAGCCTCACCTTGCTGCTGGTGAAGAGGAGCTCCTCGCCGCGGCTGTTCCTCCATGAGACGACCTGCCCGCCTAGCAGGCTGACCTGCAACCCAGAGCAGCATCAACCCGGAACACGCATCAGACAAAAGCTTCACCCGAGACTGAGAAATGCCGAGCCGATCGCCCGACGGAAACCGCAAAAAACAAAACCCGTGGAGACGCGACTCACCCGGACGGAAGCCCCCCTCGGCGACCGGATCACGACCTGGTCGCCGCCGTTCCAGTCCTTGGTCACCTCGAACCCCGGCCGCTGCTCCGGGCAATGCCCCATGCTCATCAACCAGAGCAGACGAACACCGCCGCCGCCTCCTTCCTGCAGATTCCACCGACCAGACACCCACCGCCTTCCCGGAGCACGCAAGCCGAGCGCTGGCTCGGCCCACGCAAAGGGCTACGGTCACCTACCAACCTAGTATTCGGCCCCCGTACGAGTCTACAACCAGCACTACACTACCAGTTTATCACCGCCCCAGCAACGCGATGCAGAGGACAGGAACAGCACGGGTCGCCATTGGAACAGCTCGGATGTTACAGCTCGCCTCTCCAACTCCAACGCCTCCCTACTTCCTTCCGCGAGCGAACCGAGAAGGGAAAGGGAAAGGGAAAGGGAAAGCTGGTGAGCCCAAATCAATCTCGTGATACCTACGGCGCAGCAGAGCAGAGTAGCGCAAAGCGCGGCGGCTTTTTGCTCTCCGGCCTTTTCGCTGCGTACCAGCAACCACCACCACCACCACCACCACCCCGGCGTCGTCTCAGCAAGCTAGATCAGCCAGAGTCCACGCCCGCACGGCACGGCACGGAACGGCGCGGGGCTAAGCTAGAAGGGGAATGGGCGTGGCCCAGAGATCTCTCCCACGCTCCTCTGGCAAAAGCGGGACGCACATGGCGGGGGTGGCGTGGTGAGAGCAGCCCATCATGGGAGCCACCTCGGCATTGCCTCGGTACGGCCAAGGATCCGAGGGAACGGGGAACAGCTGGAATCCGAGAAGCGCGGGGGTGGTGGACCGGTGGGTGGCCGCTGGTGCGGAGAGAAGACCCGGAACCCGGGACGACAGATAAACGACGACTCCGCGCGTTTGCTCGCTGGCGCACTGGAGGAGAGCCCGCAAAGGCGGCAATGGCGCACGGTTTGTTTGACACGTGCAGTGGAGTGGCTGATGAGTCACCTACAGTTTTCTTAAATTTATTACATTATTATCATTTAATAAGATTATATTTCTAAAATTAAAGTTAACTGAAATCTTTTATTTATACACCAAAATATTATGCACCAGCCCCTCATGAGAAGATTGTGATAAAAGAATCACCCACAATTTTTCGGAAGGCAACAAAATTGGAGTATTGAAGTATCTGAAGATAACTATGCGTTGTCGAGTGAACTAAAACTTTTTGAGCTTTATCATTTTATCTTTTGTTTTTTTCGACGCAAATTGATAAGCACGCTGTAACATATGACTTCTTAGTATGAGTTGTGCGTAAGTGTTTTTTAGCAGTTTTTTACTAACAATTTTACTCTTAGGAAGAGTGCCTACTAAACATTAAAAGCCATCCAACATCTAGCTAGATAATAATACATGCACCAAACATATATTGTTTGAACAAATATTTTCCCACATATAATCAATTTAGTTTTTGCCTATATATATATACAAGACGACGAATGCAGTTGAATTTAGATGAGTACTCAACATATTACTACCAGTCAAACAATTATGAATGTAGATGTATCGGTTATCTATTATTTCGTTGAATTACTTATCATGCTTCGACAAGTTACTCATAACTTTTTTAAACTTCCTTTTTGAAAAATAAAAGAATCTTATCATCTTATGTCAAAATTTATTGCACCGGTGCTTGGTTATAGTGTTTAGCGATTAAAACTATTTTTTCTAAAATGCTACGGAGTATTTAGTTTTTTTTCTTTGCAACGTGTGAACCAAACTAATTCATTGAAAAACTTGTGAATCATTTTATTTCAAAATTTCCGGTCTCTTATTTCATTAAATTTGCTTGCTCCGATACTCGATAACCGCATGCTTTCTGAATTGTAACCTACAGTGGCGCTTGGGTATTCGTAGTTGCGGGCTTTGAGTCACGGTGAGCACAGGTAAAAACCGACCCGTTTTCGAGAATGGATGCAATGATAATAAATTTGATATTGTCATATGGGGGCTTTGGGTCACTGTAAGTGCAAGTAATAACCTGACTCGTTTTCGAGAATAGATGCAATGATAATTTGATATTGTCGTATGAAAGTAACTAACTCGTTTTCGAAAATGGATGCAATGATAATTTGATATTGCCGTATGAAGGTAAGGTGTCGTGGGTCACTCGTCAAATTAAAGGAAGTACACCGTGCAGAGCAGTTTAGCACGGCCCAATCTAACAGCATTCTGACTAGCTCGTGACGTCAACCTAACCTACTGCCCTCCCGATCGAGATCCACGTTGTCGCCACGCCATGCGCAAACCTTATCTGCTGCACCTCCGTGATGATAAGACCTTGCCTTAAATCAGTCGTTTTGATAGGTCAATTCCGTTCCTACCTCGATGAGTCTGCCGCATGTTAGTCGTAAAGTTCTGTACGCCTAATTAATCGCCTCTAACAGTCCAACACCGCAGCAGGAACAAGGGCGGACGGCATCGCGAGACAGTGACAGTTACCGAGCCTCAGCGGCCAGTCAGCCCAGCCCCACCCAGCTCTGTTTGCTCAGCGGTCAGTCGCCCAGCCACACCCAGCTCTGTTCGTCGACACGGCGGCCGGTGAAGGACGACGGCGAGTAATTGGCAATTTGGCAGCTGCGTGCATAGTGATCACTGCTGCAACTGCGCCGTCTGCGACAGAAGACGGATACATATTCTCTTACATGGGATTTAAAATGCAGAGTATTGTAACATGAATAATGAAGAAAATGAATAGTATTCTGCATTAGCACTGTAGCGAGGACACTGTAGCGATATCTCACTTCACCGTATACTTATAACAGTACATTTAAAATGCTTGTTCTCGATTCGGACGGTTGATATTTGAACTAATACCACCCCTCTACATTAGAACCCCTGATAAAGTGGATATGGATCTAGAACAGAAGGGATACACAGTCGAACACTGACCAGCGTCGATCGCAACAATTGCTATAGGAAGGGCTGTCATCGACTCATCGCTGATGCCATGCCTTGACGCCACTGTCAATCGAGCACAAGATAGCCACGAAAATAGTTTGATGATAACTGATAAACAAGCACGCTCGTGGGCTAGATCAGTTTCACGCCAACCCCGGAACAACGCCATCAGTTGTTTACACGCGGTTCACTGTAGATGGGCCAAACTTTTGGTATCTGAACTCTGAGGCACAGATCAGTTTCAGTGCCAACGATCAAAGATAACGGACTCTTTTGAGAGAACCAGACGAAGCGAAACAGAGATGATCATAGGTAAGTTTCTCGTTGCCGGTGATTGTTATTTGATTAGCAGTATCTACATCATAGCATCAGTTGACTCAGTTCATATGAACAAAGCAACTGAGATTACTTTCCGACGCTCTGGTTAAAAATCAGAAAAAATAGCGTCCGGTTCTCGATGGGCAGTTCCGAAGCCCATCCATAAAGACTTACTCTAATTTACAGCTGGCACAGGCGTACAGCGACCAAATCTCGCGGGGCAGCTTGGGCGCTCTTCAAAAATCAACAGGCCACATGCGTGCTTGCATGGTTGTTTCAGTACGTGTGAGACGGCAGAACGGCGCCAGCAGATCATCTATCTAGCGGCGACGACGTCAGCTGGTAGCGGCCCGGAGCCAAGGAGCTGGCGGAGCTTGGGCGCGCCGTGCTCCATGTGCCTTGGCGCTCCTGCGCCGGTCATCATTGACAGGAAAATTTGTGACGGCGCGAGCTGGCGTCGGCGCGGCGGCTGTTTGGTCCGCAGGCGCTTCGTCTGTTGCGTTTTCCTTCAGTTTCTCCTGCGATGTCAGGCGCATCCGAGAAATGAGGCATGGTGAACGAAAGATATGGTGATGAAAATTCAGTCAGACCACGCTGTACCATCAGAGCAGAATTCTCCATTTTGAGCTTCTGGGAGCTTTCTGACAGCTTGTTGATCTCATTTCGGAGGGACGTGTTCTCTGCGGTCATTAGCTCTACTTTCCGAGCCAGTTCCTCAGTCTCGGCCTGAAAGATAAGGGAACAAGCACGACTTATTACGCAAGGAATGCTTGGCATTGTAGTCATACCCTTAATTTTATAAGCAGAATGCAGACATTTTTCCACTGAAGTAGTAGCACAGTGTTCTGAAAGTCAAAACAATCAAAGGCATGCTTGACACGGGTTGCCTTTGTTTACCTGCTTCCTGAGCCTTGAGCGCCGGGCAGATTCCCTGTTTGATTGCTTCCTCCTTTCACGCTTTGATTCCTTATCATCCTGAAAATTCAGGAACAGTTACTTTTACAATTGGATTATTTCGGGCAGAGCAAGAAATCCTAATCCTAGAAAACAGCAGCAATCCAGATAAATCTAAGAGGTCAAGAGGAGATACTAAACTACTCCTGACAAGTTATAAAACATTGTTCACTTAACCTGCCATTAAAACGTACCTTAGTTGGCCATTCGGTTGACTGCGTGCCACTAACCCTGAAATCACTTCCAGTGCTCGCACATGGTTTGACTGCTGCATCTGGGATGCATACATTGGCCAAAGTTGTTGATCTTCTTGGTTCTCTTGGTTTATCATTAAGTATTGAAGCTCCACATGTTTCTGCACCATTTTGTCACACCAGTAACAAAATAATTATATGTAACAAAACGGGATGCAAATATGTGCCCATATAACAAATTTCAGATTTCTAATTTCCTAACTGACAAATATGAATGTCATATTGCTAACTATGTTTGATAATGATGTTTGAATCAAGGAGCAAATAAGTAGAGTACCTGATGTAGTCATGTCGTCAATGGTCCTTTTCTTGGGAGTTCCACATGCCTAAGCAATAGTGAAATAAATCTCCACCGTCAAAATTCGCTTAGTAACTAATAAGAGCATCAGCACAAGATTGATAGAAGACAGAAAAATACCCTTTGGTTGTTTCCATCACTAGATCCTTCTACACTGTAATCCCCACTGCATTGATAGCAACAGAGGCAAAGTAATTCAGTTTACCCAAAATAAATAGAGATGGACAAAAGCTGCACTTGATGTTGCTAAAAGTAATCAAGAAAAGTTGTGTTACCTTGTTTTTTCACTGTTACCACTGCCAGTAGACACAGCAGTCCCATCAGTTTCCTTCATTTTCTTGTTTAAGCTGTTATCCTTGCTATTCACGGACTTTGCTGGCTCCGCATTCAATGGGTTTACCATCTTTACAGAAAAAGATATAAAAATCAGTACAGTTTTATGACAAATTAAAATATACAAAAAGAGTACTATCAAGTCATAAGGATACTGCTGACATGGCAAATTCAGTCATTACCATGTCATATTTCTACAGGTTAGATGGTATACATATGCAGCTGTTTTTTTAAATTTAACGTCCCAATATTTTGTCATGAACATATTCTGTCATGTTCGATGTTTTCAAGTCGTCCGACTAACCGTGGTCAGCTGTCCTGATCGGTTCCATGGGGACTAGGGTCTACTATTATGATCAAGCCGACTAATCATGATTAATCGTGATTAGTCAGCCTGGTCGGTCCTATGGCAACTAGGATCGACTAGATGACTTGTAAACATTTGTTCTGTTTGGTGACTATGATATTCGTATTTGATATACTGAATTATAAATCATGGTTTAATCCAACAAGTAAAATCTAAGTTTGATTTCTAGAGTACGAGTGAACAAGGAGAGGCACACATCTATCCTAGAATTACCAGGGGCATGAAGGGATGCAGGAAACCACCAGCATGTGGATATATTGCAGCATATGGCTTTCCAAATGCAGCCGTTGACAGATTCTGCAGAGACACTGAGAAGTTAGAATCATTCAAGATATTAGTGTCATAAGATAAATCAAGACAAATACCTGTGGAGCCCACATGAATGGGGAAGGGACATGGCCAGGGTTAAAAAATGCTGGTGGCAAGATCCCAGGGCCGTAATATGACTGCACAAATCACTCTTTACTTTAGTCGGTTACTTTAAAGAAAGAAACGCGAAATTCAACAAAGAGCAGTAAGCAGTAATTTGTCAGGCACTAAACCTGCATAGCTGACCAATCAAGGTATGGAAAAGTGGCTGGCTGGTCCTGCCAAACAATCAACTATAGATTAGCCACCACCCTTGAAATTAAAATATCTAAAAAGGACCATTAGAGAGAACATTATGCTTGACAATTGTCTGATTAGAAGATTTAAAACCCAACTGACTTTGTTCAACCGATGCATAAAGATATAACCTCAAGACTAATACTTGAGGCAAAATTTATACAATCAACATATTTAGAATAATTTCTCCTGTTTCTGGTATTGTACAGTGTCGAACTTTACAGAATTTGGTTTTCTTCTTTGGCATTGGGTAGGGGCCAGATCATGGTGAAATACAACTGTTACACTATATATGCATTTACCTTGGCATGTGATGGTGCTTTTCCTGAAATTTGAGTAACTACAGCTTCGTCATGGCCCATGGTTTCTTGTGAGTGCCTGCACACGTATATAAAAATATGAGAAATTAGTGTTCATTTTTCAAAATCCCTTAGTTCCTCTCTTAAAAAATACTACTCTCTTTGTTTCTAAATTATTGTCACTGTTGACTTTAGACATCAACTTTGAACATTCGTCTTATTCAAAAAATTAATTCAAATGTATAAAATTATAATTCAGGGTTCTTAATGGAATAAGTCTAGTGCAGGCGCTTTATGCTTTATGCTTTACGCTTTTCGCTTTAGCATCTTAGACTAGCTTTTCAGCTTTATGCTTTAGCATCTTACACTAGCTTTTCAGCTTTATGCTTTAACATCTTAGACTAACATCTTAACATATGCTTGGCTGCCCACTAAATCTATATATATGTATTCTCAACCCCTTAAGTTGGTCATGGCATTGTAGTGAGTAAGAAATATGGAGAGAGTTACCCTCAACATTGAGTGCCATCGAACACAATGCGAGTGTTGTGTCTAACAATTGGCATTAGAGCCGTATGGTCCTGTGATCTATCTAATCTCACCCGTGATTCTCTCCAGTGGAGGCGTCGGTCTCCCGGCTCGACTCTCTTCCCCATCGGTCCCAGTGCTCCGTCGGCAGCCAGTGACTCGACAGCTTCTTCCCAGTGCAGTAGCAACCTCCGCGACTCTTCCTCGCTAGCGACGTGCCATGTCCGCAGGAGGCTCTCACCGCTCGGTCCCTTCGAGCGTGCGACGTCGGCAGGAGGCCGACCTCGCCGCGGTAGAGGAGCGCGAG
>BCLH01000939.1:58815-85177 GCA_001602315.1 Zoysia pacifica | reverse complement strand
AATAAGATGAATGGTCAAAGTTGATATCTGAAGTCAACGGCCACAATAATTTAGGAACAGAGGGAGTAACTCTGAACATCATACACTGTGTTCATACACTGCTTTAGTTGCTTTCCTTGATTGTTCAAAATTTTAACATCTAATCATTCGAATTCATTGTTCTAAAAGAATAATGGTTCTTCTCTCTCTCTCTTTCTTTTGCAATAGTTGTCCATGTCATGAGACATCTTATTTAGGACCTGTTTAAACATTCTGGTAACTTTGGAGACATGTAGCTTCTTTGTTCATATCATACCTGTAAAATCCAATCTATTTTACCCCCTTCCGTTGAATACATGAAACAGAGTAACCAAGCTTGTTATATCAGAGAATTCGCTGTTGCTATGTTCTTCTCGCATGTCTCCTAGCACCGGCTTATAAACTAATCAAAATATTACGACAGCTATGATTTTCCATTTATATTTTCTAAAGTCAGGTACAAGTTCCCCCACACCTTTTCTTCAGTTGCAATCTCGACAGCATCCTAGTACGACTCCAACGATGAGCTGACTAGATTCGGTGAAAGCTAAAGCATAAAAAGGCGAGGCGAGGTGAGCTAGTAAGAAAAAAGAGGGCAGTTGAGGCGACAAGGGCACCATGGACGGACGCCAATTTTACAACCCCTCACTAATTATAGCAACGCTAAATCGAACCCATTTATTCAAATTATTCCTTCAATTTTTTTTTTCAAATGCGGCCTCGCCGCTGCCTTCAGGAGGCAAGGTGCGGGACGCGGGGATCGAGCCCCCGTCGGCTGGAAGCGCGCCCATGCGCTTTGCCATCAGGCCAAAGGCAGAATGATAAATAACCAAACGCATGATTCGTGGTACCCTACGATCCGCCTCGAAAATGAACCGAAAAGGCCGAGTCGCCGTGCTTGAGTCTCTCGTATGGCCTATCATCCTCCGCGGCGCGGCGGCGCCTCATCCCGGCGAGCCAGTCTCGGGGAAGCGGCACCGGTGCACACTCGACATAGCTTAAGATACAGGATCTCCGATGAAACGCAAGGAAACTATGCGTGCTCTCTGCTTTAGCTAAATTTTAAGGTCGCGGCTCTGCGTGCGGCGGAGACAACCGCACTGCGCATTGCGCTTCAACGGGGAGCGGCAGCGCGTACCTGGAACAGGCGGAGGCGGAGTCAGTCAGTCGCTGTCGTTGTCCTTGCTGCGCCGCGGGAGGCGGACGGAACGGGGGCGAAGGCGAGGTGCGAGACACTGGCGCGTGTGGGCGGGGAGATCGACTGGGTGCGGGCAGACGGAGTCACGGTCGGAGGGCGTTTGATTTGAGAATTGAGGCGAGGGCCAGGCGGGGAAGGGAAAGAGAAGACGAGGAGGAAAGAGCGATGACTAGTCGCAGGACGGGCGCAAAGGGAAGTTGCCACGTCACGGAGGCACGTGTCGGCGTCCGATACCCGGGCCGTGCGTGGCGTGGCGGGCAATTCGTCTGCGGCGTTCGTGCGGTCTGGCGCACCCAGCAGAGGCCAGACCTGCATCGTGCCTTGTGCCCTGGAGCATGGCCGCGGGAAAAGATTTGGTACAGTAATCCACGCGTCCAATCACGTCATCACAGTGACGAGCCATCATCCTTTTGTGCATCTACCCACTGTAAACGTGATTACGGGAGCTCCCCTTGTCGATGACCTGTGGCTGTGGGACCGCCACAGGGATTAACCTCGCCCGAGGAAAGTTAGGAGTGTACCGGGGGAGTGGATGCGGTGGCCGCGGTCGCGGTGCGACGCAACGGCTCGAGTCGCTGCACCGGTGGGCGAGGCCCCCCGTTTTGTTCGCCCGCCGCGTCCGCCGGGTCACGCATCGCGCGCGCACGTGTCAGCCAGCGAGCCGTCCTACGCGTCCCCGGCGGCTCCTGCCTCGAGGGCCAGGTGGGTGTCCCCGTCATGTGGGTGACGTGGTACCTGTGCCTACCTCGCGGGGTCCACACCACGGGCACGCGGCCGCGTCGCGCGGCAGGCGCGAGGGGAGAAGCTTCTCCACCCCTGCACACGCGCGCGCCCGGAAACGGTGAACGTCTGGAACTGGCGTCACGGTTTTTTTTTTTTCTCGAGTTCAGCCTGGCACCACGTTATTGGCTGCGGATCTGGATTAGTAAAAGCTAAAGCACGTACTGGCTGTACGGAAACTTTGTTTAGCAGGATGCCACTGAGCCGTCGGCACCGAGCCTATGATAATGCTACTCCCAGTAAGGAGCAGTTGCTCATCATCACAGGTAGAAGTAGAGGTCAAAATGAAACAAAGAAAATAAACTAAATATAGTGAAAATTGAATCGAATTAAAATCTAACTCAATTTTCATTAATTTTTAAATTAAAATTGAATAAAAATTAATTAAGCTTGTGAAATAATCGCGAACCGAGTCCTTTTATGTTTCTAAGCCGGAAAAGTGAGGAGCACGCCGTGAGACATGTCCGTCCAAGTTGCTACTATGCATACAGCACACTGCGAATAGGCCCGGCCCTGAGCCAGTGCAAACGGTGCCACCGCACCGGGCCTCCCCAATCAAGGGGGCCCCATGAATGTTCTTACACGGCATAGTATACAGTCTTTTAATACTTTCACAAAACCAATCAATCAAGGGCACCCACCACTCGTCGCCCCCGATCGCGTGAGCGTGTACCACGCACTGCGGCTTGCGGCTGAACGGGCGCTGCACCCTCAACCGCGATCGCCTAACGCGATTGATTACCACCAAGCTTGCTCGCCGCTCGTCGGACGCACTGCAGAGCCCTCAGCGACCTGCGGAAGCACGTCATGCATAGAGATGCACTGCTAGCCCGCCTAGCCGCAGGAAAGCAGGCGCGAGGGAGGTTCACTTCCGGCTTCTATTCCGTACTTGTGACAGGATGATTTCTTGTTATGTCCGTTCTCTGCAATTCGCCTTGAAGGCTGAAGCCCAATTATGTTTCCCATGTTTGAAAATTTATGAATATTGTACATGTGACAGGATGGTTTCTTGTGAAATCCATATATATTGATTTTTTACTTAATTGTGTGTCACATCCGTACTTATTATTGTGTCATAAATAGTAATTTTTTTCCAGTATTTTCATCATATTCTAGTAGCAGGTAATGAATTTTTGTGATGATTAAAAGAAAAGTAAATTTCACAAAACTACAGATATCTTATCTATATTATCACAAAACTATAAATAAAATTTCAAAAACTACAGATTTGCTACAGTAGTTTTAAAAATATATGCATAAAATCTATAGTTTTGTAATAAATTAAGTATAAAATTTGTAGTTTTGTGATAAATTATATACAATATCTGTAGTTTTATGATAAATTAGATATAAAATCTGTAGTTATATGAAAATTTGAGTTAAATGTATAGTTTTGTGATACTTTTAACAAAATACATATAATTTTGTAAAATTTACTTTTAAAAAAAAATAAAAACTATTATGGTTTCTATGAATGAGGGGTCTTCATTCTTCTTCTGGCACCGGGCCACCAAATTCTCATGCCGGCCTGACTGCCATCAATACATACAGCACACTGCAATGAATAGTGCCAAGCCAGGCACGAGGTTGCGTTGCGATCGGTTTTGCTTTCGTCTCACCACAGGATAATCGGAAGTGTTGCCCTGTTATGCGTGGCTTCTCGTTTCTCCCACTGATAAAAAAAGTCTCTATAAAAAAACTCGTTTCGATCTTTGAACCGTAAATTAGCATGATGCAATGGTTGCTCGAACCTTTTAAACAACGGTAGAGATGAAAAAATCTATTTTAAAGTGCGTTTGGTATGTTTTAATTCTTTAAAGAATTAAAAATATTTCTACTAAAAATAAAATTATTTTAGAAACTATTTAATAAATTTTAGTGATTCAGATTCTCAGAAAAGTAAAGAACTTCTTGTGAACAATTTTAGAAAATTTTAAGAACTAATAAAACAATTTTAAAAAACTTTAAGAACTAATTAAAAAAACTTTACAAAACTCTAAAAATAACTCAAAAGCCACCTACACGAAAAGATTAATGAGATGAATCTAACGCAACAACTTTGAAAAAATTTAAAAACTTGAGAGAAGTTTTATAAATTTTAGAAGATTTTTACATGGCTTGTTAATTCACGGATGAAATACCTCAGAACTGTTTCACTCATTGAAGTCATATTCTCAAAACGTTTCAAGTGATTTAACAATAAAACATTTTACCGTTTTAATCGTTTGACACTGTTTCAAATGATTCATTAAAAAAATCTAAAACGATTCAAAGTGCCAAACGCACGCTTAGTCTCACCACGTGCTAGATCAATCAAACCACCACATGAGTACCCCCTACGTGCGATCGTGGCTCGCCGCGGAAACGTGGAGACGCGCCAGCTCACACGGGCGGGCAATCGACGTGTCCCACGTGCGGGCCCGCGGGAGGACAGGAATATTGGTGGTGGGGGACCGCTGCGGACCGGGCCCCACCCCTCCGACGGTGGTGAGGAGGCGGACATGCAGGAGCGACACGTAGTGCTCCACATGTCATCGTCGAGCTTCCAACCGAATGGCGCCCTCCGCTGTCACGTCGCGCGAGGCGGTGCGATAAGAGTAGAACGGTCCGGATCGGCCTCGCTCGCCAACTTTGGCGGGGGATCACGTGCATGAGTCCTTTCTGT
This sequence comes from Zoysia pacifica, assembly GCA_001602315.1. Classification (NCBI taxonomy): domain Eukaryota; kingdom Viridiplantae; phylum Streptophyta; class Magnoliopsida; order Poales; family Poaceae; genus Zoysia; species Zoysia pacifica. The sequence continues at coordinate 80,516 of BCLH01000939.1, read as the reverse complement.
TCCGTGACGATCCGTCCAACTCCCACCTCCCACACCGTCCGGCCAATGATTACAAGCGTCTAAGGCCTGCAAGTGATACGTGGGCCGCTTCCTGGTCTGGGTCCGGTGCCTGCGGAGCAAGGGCCCACGCTGTTTTTTTTTCCTCATTGGTTTTGCTTAAATTCGTATGAGTCTTCATCACTTGTATTGTAGTATACTGTATAGTGCTACGTACAATTCTTCATCTTCTTTGGTGAAAGTGTCTATTTATCAAAACCCCATACTAAGTTTCTAAAGCTAGGGACTAGTTCGAAATATACTGCCTCCATTTCAAATTATAAGTACTCCTCAAAATTTCTTAAATTATAAGCGGTTCTCACTTTTCAAGACAATTTTTTTAATACATTTTTACTCTATCTCTCTTCTCTTTATTTTCAAAACATCTCATTTTTTTATTTTTTTAACTCTCGTGTTCGAGCTGAAAACAACTTAAAAAAGACAGAGAGAGTACTCATAGGAAGGCAGTTTTTCAATTCTTATGTGGTCGGTTTGGTTAAGGGCAACTCCAATGTCTATTGCATTTTAGACCATAAGTGTAAGGCTCACTGTAAAGTTGTTCATTATTGTTGCTAACTTCACAATGGTGAGACAAGTACTAAAAGTAAAATATTTATTACAACATGTGAGTTTTTTTAGGACAGCTCACTCTCTTTCCAATTTTCATGTAGCAATATTACTATTTTAATGCTTATGGTTTTGCAGTAGGCTTATAGCTATTTTTTGTTGTTTTATTCTTGTTACCTAATTTCACAACGTTTGTGGTACATAGTAAAAAAGTTTTTATTGCTTATGGACGACTTTATGAGCATGTTGTAGATACCTTAAGGCCTCCTTTGAATTGAAGTAAAAATTTTTTGTTCCTACTTTTTTTCTGTGAAATTGAACTAATTTTTGTAAAATTTCTACGTAATTTTTATGAAAATTCTGCGTTTCAAAAGTAGCACTGAGAGGTCAGCCACATGTTGCAAGTGTTGTTGTTTGAGCGACCGTGCTTGGGTCAAGATGTTATCAAACACGCCCTGTGTAACAAAGCTCTTAAGAGAAGAATCGATCGAGGATCAATGGCAGCTAGAGATCATTGTTATTCCTTCTGAACATGTATCTCTGTCAAAGTGTCAAAGGTTCGTGTCTTAACTAACATTTTGGTGCTTGGCCTAAAACACGCATTCGGATATTATCATTGCTTACTTGGTCTTAGCATCACTTTTAATGGTGAAGCTGTTTGTAAGAAACATTACATAATGATTTCTTTCTACAGAACTTTGTGAGGAGTAGCTTATCCTGAACTGTCATTATCATTTCTATACTCAATTTTTGCCAAAGGCTTTTTGTGTTCACTGATGTTTTAGGTCTTATTTGAAACACAAAAACTTCATAGAAATCTCACAGAAATTTTACCGAAATCAGTTCAATTTTAAAAAAAATGCATAATAAGAAAATTTTTCACATTTCAAATAACACAGCCTTGGTGTTTTGGCATTACTGTGAGCTAGATATTGATCTTGACTTCTTATTGCTGTGGAGTGCAGTAATGTGAGCAATGACATTTTTTTGACACCCATGTGAATGTCTAGGTGAATAAAAACGGGGATAAACGCATCTTTCAATTAACAAAATCAGCCTGTTGTTAGACATCGACTGAATGTGAAGGTGTAGATCCCGGATACATGGACCGGGTCCACGAAGGTGTAACCGGCCGCATACGGACAGCAGAGGCAAGCAGGGGAGCCAACCAGATCACGTTGCTCCCGCGGCTACACTTGCCCCACGACGTCCTCCGCTTCGACCATTCCCGTGGACTACCGGCTCTCCCCCTGCCTCAATCGCTCCCCTGCCCGAGTGCTCCCCGCGCGGTGGTCGCCGGAGGAGTAGCTTAGCTGGAGGGCCGGATCCGCCGCCGCAGCCGCCGCCAAGATGAACGACGCTGATGTCGCCAAGCAGATCCAGCAGATGGTGCGGTTCATCCGCCAGGAGGCTGACGAGAAGGCCAGCGAGATCTCCGTCTCCGCCGAGGAGGTCTGTTCCCGTTCCTCCTCTCCCATCCTGCCTCTGCCCTCCAGCATAGAAGCTACTCGATCCGAGCGCTCAGTGCTTTGTAGCTGCCCGATCTGTCCGACGCGGCCAGTGATCTCGAATCATCTAGGAGTTCCTGGCCTTGCTATCCTCACCTCCGAGCCGCTAGATTGTTTGGGCCGAGCGTTCGATTTTTATAGCACCAGATCTGTAGCTGAAGTGACGATGACCCCATTTCCGATGCAGATCAAGCGGCGTCTGGATTTGGTTTACGTGGCCTGACCTTGACCTTATGCCGATCACTCTGGGTAGGAAGAACCTAGAAGCTTCTAGATCGCGGAGGTTTCGTCCATCCTGGCTTTGACTTGTACTTGGTAGTTGGCAGTGCGCTTACTGTCAAATCATGCCGCTGCCTGTCTTTATTTGAATTCATAGGATCCATATTCTAGCCGTCTAGCCAGACTAGTTGGTGATTGTAATTGTGATTGTGCGAAAAATGCTCTAGATCACAGGTTTTAGCCCTCTGGATGGTTCTAATAGCAGAATCAGAACTTTAGCCAGGAACAGTTGTCTATTTGGTGCTCCCATTTGTATCCTAGATTGGTTCTAGATGCAACGCAGGAAACATTTTTGTATCGAAAATAGGAGGGACCTGGCCTCAAAAGTTTGAAATGACTAATCCTGAGGAAATTTTAAGGTGCCCTTTTATTTGTTGCAGCAATTGTAATAGGAATTGAATATTTGACTATGTTGAAGCGTGACACGTAATGTGTCAAGTACCTTTACACTAGATGAATTGCTATTGCTGACTCTAAGCAACACAATTACTTGTTGGATTGTTGCCATCTGTGAAAACTTGTTTATTCTTGTTTATTTGTCATTGCAGCTACATTGTGAGAAGTATGGTATACAAATGTAGTTCCATCTATCAACTCTTGAATCTGTATAATTTTCGTTTTGCATGCTGCATAGGGTTAGTGGCAAACAGTGGCAAACACGTCTTTTTTATTCTATCAACCTTTCTGCTTTAAAATTACCAAGAACAGTTATTTTACTAGATTTGTTTTCGGAATTTCTTCTTAAAAAATGTAGTTCTATCAGCATAACTGATCATAAGCTATAATTTTTTTTAATTGAGAATCAATACTACACAATGAAAGAACTAAGGAAATGCCAACTGCTTGCTTTGCTATGTTTGGGTGGGTATCCAGGAATGATGTGTTCTCTAGACATACTTACTCTGAAGACTTCATCTTGAAAATAATACACCATTTGGGACTGGTAGCTCATTTTCCAGAATACGTCGTATGAAACTGAGTCATGTTTATTTGTTTGAGTCTTGTGTTGTTTAGTTCTTTCTTTGTTATTGGCACACGTCCTTTTCTCAATAGTAGTTCATTTGTACATTTGGTCAAAATTGAATAATGAATAGTACCAGTTAACTGAACTAATTGATCACACTAACAATATCTTCCCATCCGAATTCATATATCAAGCAGTTCTAAATAAATTCCTTTAACCTTATGTGGCATTTTCCTATGGATTATTTTGTTTAATGCAAGTACATTGTATGAGGTAATTGTTGCACTGATGGTTTGGAACTGTTTGAAATGAGTTAATATCTGATTCTAATTATTTCTCTAGTCTCTACAACCTTGGTTTACATCGGACTCATATTTGAAGAGCACAATGTGATTTTTATTTGTAACTTGCATAGGTAGAAAGATGCGGATTTTATTTGACTGATGTTTGATTTTAGTCTGACCATCTGAACCTATTATTTCCATAACTTATCTGATGCCTTTTCTTTTTTAGTTTGCTTTCCTAGAAATTTTTTAGGTGCTTCAATTTTCTCATCAATTTTAACTTATCAGTATGAGAATTCTGCAGGAGTTCAACATCGAGAAGTTGCAGCTTGTTGAAGCTGAGAAAAAGAAGATAAGGCAAGAGTATGAACGGAAAGAGAAGCAGGTTGAAGTTCGGAAGAAAATGTAAGAATATTACTTTTAATTTGTGCATGTTGTCAGGATCTCTAACATGTAAAACACAAATGGGCGTAGGAACTAACATAATTTTAATTATATAACAACTTTTGACATGATATATGGCAGGAATGTACCTGAGTGTAATTTGCTTATTAAATCGAGCATATTTATTGTTATTAGAAAGTTACGTTTTCATTTAACATGCAGCTGCATGTGCATGGGGGACATTATACTGGTGTATTATGTCATTTTGAATCGATGTTTGATGCTCTGCTTGTTATCTGACAAAGTTCTGTCTGCTCTTTACCAGCGAGTACTCTATGCAGCTGAATGCTTCACGTATCAAAGTTCTTCAAGCTCAGGATGATTTGGTTAACAAAATGAAAGAGGATGCCATGAAGGTACTCCTTCGTGTCAGCCACAATCACCATGAGTACAAGAACCTTCTAAAGGAACTTATTGTTCAGGTCTGGATCTCCCTTTCCTGTAAGACTACGAGAAGGTGACAACCAAAGTTGGCACAGTCGCCTTTGTGTTTTTTTAATATTTCATCATAAGCAAAGCTCATAAGTGAAGCATCTTCTCCTATGTAATTGTTATTGTCTAAAGCTTAGATTCTGATGTCAAAATGTGTGATAATATTATGCTATGTTCTGTTCTAGCTTCATCGTTCAGTTGAGTCCTATTGTTGTCGAGTCATCAATTAATTTTTTGTCGATCAAATGCAGGGTTTGCTGCGGTTGAAGGAGCCTGCTGTGTTGCTCCGTTGCCGTAAGGAAGATCATCATCATGTGGAATCAGTACTGCATTCAGCAAAGCATGAGTATGCATCAAAAGCTAATGTCCATGAACCAGAGATAATCGTTGATCATAATGTATACCTGCCACCTGCTCCTAGCCATCACGAAGCTCATGGACAGTTCTGGTAACTCCTCTTATTCCACAACTTATTTGTATTATAGTATTGTTTGATCCTCGTGGATGTATGTTGCTACTGTCGATTGATATGCATTAGATTTTGCTACGAGTACTGCATTAAGACACATGCTGGTAAGTGGTTAAATGCTACTCACTCAGTTTCATGTTCATAGCAGATTTTGCTATCACAGAAGGGTTAATTCATCTTTTATGCTATCTGGAATTGGATATTTTGGCTGTAATTGCGTACATGGATACTCTTCTTCCTGTAGTTTCAATTACCTTTAGAGCTCAATTGTTGTCAGAGTTTTCACGATTATGTTAAATATCTATTTGTTCAGCTCTGGTGGTGTTGTCCTGGCTTCTAGAGATGGGAAGATTGTGTGTGAGAATACACTTGATGCGAGGCTGGAAGTTGTTTTCCGCAAGAAATTGCCCGAGGTACATTCAGTCATCTCATTTTCTCAACAGATATGGCATTAAAGTTTACAGTGCTCTGCATTGTTTATTGTTAGTGTGTTATCATTTGTTGAGTAGCACAGTTCACGGTTCACGAGGGGTCTCCATTTCATTTGATTGCAAAATGCAAATGATCCTATTCATTTGTTTGCCTATCTGAAAACATTTAAGCAGGATGTTGTCGTTTGATTACTGTAAAACATGTGCGCCATTTTTTGTGGTGGAGGTTTTTCCTCTCTCTGGGGTTTCCATAATGGGTTATGCTTTTCCTTACTCTAGAGCAGTTTGCTATTAGGAATATCTTGTTTGTGTAATCCTATTGAAAGTTCAATGGGTTCATGTGCTCCTTCCCATCTTTGCAGATCCGAAAGCTTCTGTTTGGTCAGAATGCAGCTTAATCGGTTAATTTGGTGATGGTACAGCTGCTTCTGTGCAATGGCTGCTTGTCCCACTCCTGCAACTGTTTGGAATTCGGCCTGTTTTTGCAAATCGATTGTTAAAAGTATTCTTCCTCTATGTACAAACTACCTATTTGTTCATTATTATCACCGAGCACCGACTGCGCACTCTGCCTGCTCTGAGGAATAAGGATAAAATACCATCAGACTTTCCCGCTGTGAATCTTAATAAATATCGTAAAGCTTATTGTTATTCCGCTGAACTCCCCGTTTCTGGCCTGCGGATCTCTGTATATCTTGGATTAGGTTCCTATGAAAGGTGAATCATGTGAATCACCAATTTATTAGCTGTGCTTTCCCAATCCCTTAAGATTGGCATCTGTATCTAGCTTCAACTAAGGTACATGTAGGTTTTGCATCTTTGTTCTCTCATTGGTTCGAATTAGCTGTGGCTGGAAACATTTTCATTTTGGCTTCGCTGAATGTTTGGGAGGCAAATGCTCACTCGACTGTTCCTGCACGGGTGCAAAACTCAAGAGGCAACCGTGACATGAACCAGAACCAAACGCCACCGGGCGGCGGACGGGTTGGAGGTGGAGAAGTTTGTGGTTTTTGCCGTATGAAGGTTCCCTACGTGAACGAAGCGCAGACCCAGGCCTTTTGGTAATGATTGGAGGCGAGTTTCAGAACTGCACTGTCCAGCTTATAGTTTACCGCCCCCACACGGCCAGTTCAAGTGGACGAGTATTCTAAGCATTCAGAGCCCAAATTTTGAAGTACGGATCGAGATTTGCTGGTCTGCGTATGCACATGCAAAGCCGCTCGACACTCGACAGGGCCAGATCAGCAAAGATTGCACACCATTTTGTTCTTACAAACAAAGTGTTAGTTTTCGTCCCCCCATCCACAACGTCCATACCTACCTACCAACCTCGAGCTTTTGATCTTACGGTCAAATGGTTTTGAAGTGCGTACTAGGGTCCTGCACGCGATGGCCACTGCGCGACTGCAGAGAAAACCAAAGCTGCTGTCAGCACCGCCATATATGACGATTAAACAAAACGAATCAGACCTAGCTCTGAACCGGTAGCAACTCTAAATTAAACCAGAGGTAAAGGACAAATACTAATAATACTAAGCATAGTAGAAGCGAGGCAAGAGTCTTGTATGTTAAAAAGGCTCGACTGGTGGATTTTTTTCATAAATTATTTCGGTCTTTACTTGATTTTAATTTAAAAATAAATAAAATTTTGATTTAATTTTAATTTAATCCGATTTTTACAATTTTAATTTTATTTTCTTCAACTAGTTTTCATCCTGTTTGTGCTGTACACGTGACGCTGCCGGCCGGGTCGCATCGATCGCCATCACCTCCCGCTTGCATGCTAACGTGGACGCACCTTGGCGATTCTGGACGAGTGGATATGATCGTGTGACCGTGTCCCCGGGGCTGCCGATGCCGTGCCGCCCATGCATGACAGCTTGGAAGAGCACAAAAACAAAGCGAGCGAGCCGGGCGAATCTGATGCACTGGTCTGCATCGGTTGGCTGCGAGGCAAGATCAGAGGAGGGAAGGCAGCGCATCCGCTCCACACACATACTGTAATCTAGAGTTAAGCACAGTAAACATACTTGATAAATATCATCTCCTCGGGAATAGACGGACTTGTGGGAGAGAGAGAGAGAGAGAGCATGGCAGCATGGCGGGTTCCCGACGCGGCGAGAGGAGAGAGAAAGGCATCAGACGGCGGACATAAACAGGGAGGCGTGGGGAGGAGTAAACAAGGAGGGGGCAGCTTAGGAAAAGACCAGACCACAGGAGGCCCTCGTGAAGCCCCAGCTTTTCCCACGGGCGGTGTCCTGCCACCGCGAGCGCGCGCGAGATTCTCTCCGCCCGCCCTGCTGGCCGCTGCCCGTCGGGATCGGAGCGGCAACGGCCGCGCTCGGCACGTGTTACAAAACCGGCCGTGCACCCAGCCGATCCTCGGCAGTTGTCACCACCTGCGCCCCCTTCTCTTTTCGTACTGTAGTACCAGCTTCCGCTAGGGTTTCCCACGGCGGCGGGGAGAGAGCGCAAGTGAAGGTGGAGATGGCGGCGGCTAGGGCTGAGTGATTGTTTTGGAAAACGGTTTTACACCGATCGACATCGATCATTTCCGCCAAACAACTTCAGTAACGCGCAAGACATTAGTCCGGTGGCATGTTTTCAAAAGCTCAACTTCTTACCGGAAAAACAATCTAGTTTACTAGCATAGATTGATTCTTCATTAGCTAGATGAAGAATCTACTATTGTAATTAGAACTATAATATCATTATGTTGTGTATTCTTTAAAGTGGTTTGCTCAAATTATATGTACTCTCATACAGTAGTAAAAATCTCTTCAATATTACTTGAATATAATAACCAGTCTTGCTATAAATCTCCAAATATAATCAACAAATCTTTAACAGAATCTTTGAAAGATATGCGTCGCAAAAATCTTATTGCATGACAAATACGACTGACAAGTTTACTATACGTTTTGTCTTTTCATAGAGCCGGTGAGTCAACTTACGGTTAGAAATTAATGTAGTAAATTTGGTCTTGACCGTTGCTCAATATGTATATCCCGATTATGTTGCATGCGATATCTGTCAAAGTAAATTCTCCCTGGTGTTTCTTACATATAAAGGTGACTATTTAAATTGTATGGTATATCTAAGTAATAACTTTTGAGCTATTGATTCACAAAAATTTATTATGCAACTGTGACACAAGTCTTTCTAGGATTTGGTATTATATTTCATTTTGATCTATAGAAACTTTATATGAACAACTGCTAATCAAATGATTGACTTCGTAGTATATGAAAATTGTCTCTACATACTGTATTAGAAACTACTATATATTCTTTCACCACACATTCTCATATGTTACCTTATATGTATATGAGCTAAGCATTCTTCATATAGTTACTCAGCGTATGACGAATAAGGATGATAGAGGTGGGACGAGCAATAGATATAATCCATTGTTTGATCAATGCTTCAAATGTTGTTAAAATAGCTCTATATGTAATGATATTTTTCTTGCTGATTAGAATAGAGAATCCATACTCTGAAAAATATAGAATTATATTGACATTGTTGACAATTAGCATACATATATTGAGGTAAATATTAAAGCACTCGCAAAGAGATGAGTAATAAATTAGTTTTAACCTCAAATTCTGTCTTCTTAACTAAGTTTGTGCATTACTCTTAGTTACGGAGTTCTAATATTTAATTTAGAGAAAAAACGTTGCAGTGGAATTCTTCTTTTCCGTGGGAGTAATGCCGATCACCAGATTGATACCTGGTGAGCTGTTAGTCATGCATGAAACAGCTTTATTTGAATTCACAAGATGCTTATCATTGTTGAATCAAAGTCATCTGTGCATTAACGTGCTCATGGAGCGTGACCTAGTACTAGGACTACACGGCACACGGTATTCTGCTTGTACGTACTGTACTCCTACAACTCCTGGTACTGAACACATCTGTGGAACCTGGGGACTGGGGTACTCCTACACGGCTTGGACCGTTGACCAAGCGATAAGTGCACGCAAAGCAATACGGCAGGAGTACTGTTTGATGAACTTTATGTCATGTTAGCTGTCGACACATCAACGGAGAAAATATTTGGACTCAGCAAAAGCAATACGGCAGAACTGTTTGATGAGCATATTGCAGGAGTACATGAGTTCAAAATTCTTGATTCTTATGACGAGAACCGACGGTGTTTTTTTGAGTGATTCAACTCGAATGATTTAACTTCAAGCGTCGCAAAAAGAATGATTAATTTCGAGAGCATATATTGGAGGTCCATATTTTTCAATCAATCAAAAAGGGAAGCATCGCACAAGGTTCTGTTTTTAATTTCTTAACACAACATTTGAACGGCACAATGTTCTATTCGCATTACGTTACGTACAGGTTAATTAGCTTTTGCATTTTTAACACAAAATTTGAACCGCAGGTTTAAAATGCTTTTTGGTGTCGACAAAGCAAATAAATTGCCAAGGGGCAGATTACATGTTCCAGATTACATGTTCCATTACACTAAAATTCAGCATCCAAAATGTGATAGTTTTATGGCATTGGCGGCTGAGATCCTACATAAAAATTCCACATGATATTCTAGCGTTTTACAGTTTAACCGTTCATCACCGTTCTACATAAACGGAACTCGATCGTTGCCCTCTTTTTACGAATGTGCACAACGAAAGTCTCAAATCTCAACGGTGTTCATCTTGGGCAAAGAAAGTACGGTGTCTCTGAAAGAACCAAAGCGCCTCTTGCACAGAAATGAACCAAAGTTAATCCAAGAAGTTACTGCACTATTTACAAGATGAAAAAACTAAATAAGTATAATAAACACATTTCTATGAATTCATAAGGACCCTTGACCCAAAATAAAAAATGGACCTTTTCATTTCTCATTATTAATAAGAACAATTGGTAGCATCAGGTACATAGGCAACGGATAAATAGCAGAAGCAAAATAATTGTGGAGGATCCCTTGTTGGGACTTTCGTACAGCACCAATCCAACTACCACCAAGATCCTAACTCTATTTTTCTCTCAAACGATAATAGTCTGTTTATGTATCCTCGTTTAAGATATCATCATCATCGATCTACTCAACACAAAAATGTGGACCGCTGAAAGATTTTCACCAGAACAAAATGTTGAAATGTTGCTTATGGGGACACTATGCACAGAAGCACACGCTTTTAATTGAATCTTTAAGCGAGCGGCTACAGGGTCACAGGCCGTTGGATTGGGGACATCTGACTCCTTGTAATGATTCAAAAATAAAAAAATAAAGAACTACATATATGCACACTTCAAAATAATGAGAAAGAGCTGGGCTTCAAAAATAATGAGTATCCAGGAATAAACTCATCAGCATGTATGGTCCCGTATGGTCTATATATAGACCAGCTGGTTAATCCCGTCATCTAGGCAAGAAAACTAAAATAAAGGGTTAGAACAACAGAAACCCAAATAAGATTTTGACGATTATATATTCTATCAGAGCAAAAGGAGGGCAAATCGAAACAAAATATGTATCGAGCAGTAAATCAATCAGAAAGAGAGCGAAAATTGAAAAGATGATAGAGCAGATAATTTCATGCAAGAACGTCGAAAAAGGGAGCACCCTTCAGTCCAACCACAAACGGCGCAGAGCTTGATTTTAGCTGCCGCGTCATCCACTCGGCTACCAAGACGCACATCCCTCTCCATGGTTCTTGGTAGGTGAATGGATGAAACGGCAGCTAACGAAACCCTACAGCCATTTCAGAGTGGACTGAAGAGAGCTCTCTTTCACAAGACAAACTCAGACGCGATGCGAACAACACCAAATGCATCTGTGGAAGGAAGAACCATAACAGATCTTCGTTTTGCCATCCAGATCATTGCAAGCCGCCCAAAATTCCTTTGGAGGAGGAACATTTGGTAGACTGGGAAGATGGAAGAGGTTTCTTGTTCATCTCTCTATCACATCCGGGAAGAGGCTTCTTGTATTCGGTGGCTATGAATCCGGTTTGGAAGGGGAATGCTATAGCTGATTGATCCAACCACAAGGATTAAAGCTCTTAAATAGAAGATGAGGGGCTGACATCCTTTTCTGTCAGTACAGCCTGTAGGGCTGCTAGCTCCTCGGGAGTGTACAGCATATTTTTGCTTGGAAGAACCTGGGATAAACTGGAGTACAGCTAGTAATTAATTTTGGTACAAAATTTGCATTCAGTTGTTGCCAAAGAACTCGAGTACAGCTTTTATTTGTAAAAAACTTGCTAAAATTTCGTAAGCCGGAATTATTACATTGGTGGGTGGAGTCAAATATTGCATATTTAAAATTCTACTTCTTTACTCTTGGGGATATTGTAGTTATTTTGTACATTTATGGCACTAGCATCATCTTTGACCATATACATTGTTTCAATTAAAAATAAAACAGATTCATGAGCGAAGATCGGCTTGGTTTCAAATGCAATAATATAATCTCATAGTCACAGATGTGCTTATCTCCTTTTTAGAGCACCAACAGCGTCGTCTTCCAATCGGTGCTTGAAGAAATTTTGCTATCCAGCCACCAATTCCAGCCACTGTGCGCAACGATGCCTCAAACGAAAAAACAAGCATTGGTGAATGCTGCTGCACCCAGTGCTTAGTCATTTTTCCCTCGGCAAAATAAATGAGCAGAAGAGTGCAAGCACCAATTCCCACACTGTGGAGGTAAGAGGGAAAAAAGCATCGGTGCTTCAGTAAGCGTGATTTGATTGATGGGGCACCGAAATACTGTGTATGGTCTGCGCGATTTTTTCTAAAACGACACTTACCAAGGGAGTATGTTTTTGAAAGAAAAAGATCAAGCGTCTCAGAAAATGCTTGTGGGGTTATTGTAGCTCACGGTTTACTGCGTTGGAGGAGCATTGACTCATGGTTGGAAACAAACCCAGCTTTTCTCAATGCTAATGGCATGCACAAGCACAACTCCTCGTGTTCTAGGCATAAAACTTCAGAAAAGCACCCCTTGTCGTCCACCCCTTTGTCAGCTTTGAGTTCACTGTGTTTTAAATTCTTTCCTGAAACACAACAGTTCCAAGATGAATATGTTAACCTCTTTTCTCGTCTTTCCAGGCAAAGCTTTTAAAATTACTGCTAGTAAAGCTTCCTTTTAGTGTGCTTTACTAGTCTTTGGAATATTTCTCTTCAAAAGGTTTCATGTTTAATATACATGTGGTGGAGAGACCTCTAAAATGCTTATACTCTTACTGAGGAGAGACCTCTCAAATAATATTTCGGCCATGCTGAAGAAATGGACGTTTTGTCGTTTTTTTTTTTTTTTTTGCTTGAGGAGAAGCACTGACACCAGGCTTTACAAAAATCGATCATACATAAAATTCATGAGTACTACTACTCCTACTAGTTTGTATAGTTTGTACAGTATAACAGTTAAAGTACGATTGCAAAAGGGCGAACTGATCCATTTGGACTCTGCGTAGCCTATTAGGCCTAGTTTTGATGAATATAGGGACACGCAAATCTTCTTGGTTGTTAGGTCGTCTCCCATCCTAGATTCGTTAGCAAGTTCCAACAAAAGCACATGACTCCAAGCAAACTCCTCGACCTCTCAAACAGAGCTTCATTAGCTAAGAAAAAAAAAGAAAAAAAATACATTTATTATGGATTTTGAACGACTACCGCAATGGGCAGGTATTCTTCTTGTTCTGGAGTAGTATTTTGAAATCAGGACTCGGAATTTCTGCATGGGTTGCAGCATGTACTGACTAGACGAGACTGAGCGATGCCAAATTGCCAAGAAACATCCAACGGGTAGCTACTTGATGTTTCAGCAGAGAGACGGAATCAAATCGATGGATCAACGAGTAGACGAGATTTTGTCGGGGAGAACAGATAAAGCAGCAGGAAGATACCACCAGAAGTTAGATCTCCTCGTCGACGTAGGAGTAGCAGATACGATATCCCTTTGCTCTCGCTTTTCATAATGCATGCAGGTTCATTCAGTCACTGTCATCTGATCGACCCGGCCGGGCCTCTCAATCCGATTAAACATAAGATTCCTTATGCCTGAAATGGTCGTGCCTGAAATAGTCCTACCCATCGGACGGTGATGGGATCTCTGCGATCAGGCATCTCCCCACCCGTGGTGTCATGTGAACTGTTTTGTTTCATGTTAATAACGCAACATAATCGTAGATATATAACCCTCTTGTAAGTATAGACCTCCATGGACAGACCTATAGCTTTTTTTTTGAATAATTCCTGAACAATAAGACAATTTTTTTTTGAGATAGTAATAATCTATCATATTATATAATTCAGAGATTATAATTTGCAGTGGTAAACAAACAAGATAATTTATTTTGTCAACTTATTTAATCTCAAGCCCAAACTATTATAATCTGGTAAGCTACTCATTAAGTACTCGATTATAATATGCAAAAGACCCACTACCCATATCAAATTTAAAATAATTATTCAGCATTATCATCCCTCTCTAGATTATAATCCAAACAGGGTCTAACCTAATGTCAGTGTACAGTAATTAGATATATATGTTCTTAACCAAGTTGCTGAGTTTATCAGTATATACATCGCTGCTAGCCTGCTGCCAGTGACCAATGCCAACATCATCATATGCTCTCGTGACATCTTCGTCCAGCCGATAAGATTCTTGGCCCTAATTAACCATCAGTTTGCCCCCCTCGCCTTTTTTCGACTGAACTTACGTGGACCACAAACGTCCATTTTCTCAAGCAAAGTACTCATGGACAAAGCTGGTGGAAACCATGCAAATTCGTACAGTTTTCCACCTTTATAGGAGTTCAAAGGTTTGAATACTACACCCCAAGCTATGCAGGTTGCATGCGAGATACTCATGGACACCAAGGCAGCTCCCCGAGCTGCAAATTACAATGAGATTATAGATGCAATTCAAGTTCCCATGCATCCACATGCACGTAAATCTTGCAGGCAAGCTCTGTTGCTCCAGTAAACCCTCAAACTCCAGCTGGCTTTGTCCCAAAGCTAAAGCCTAATTCTTTCTTGAGATCACGACCAGGAGAGCAGGGAGATGATGCTGCTCACCGCCGACAACTTCTTCGAAGTAGTAGCGGCGCCAGTACCTGAGTCTGACGCCCGGGGACCGCTTTGCGGTGGTCCTTGCGCCACTAAATAAACAGTCCATGGAGATGGAGATGCAGCTCGCATAATATGAAATTGTTTAGTGAACTTTTGGTGTGTGTTCGACATGGATGCTGGAGCTGTTGCTTAAGGAGTTGTTAATTGCCGGAGCATAATCAAGTTTTGGTATGTGCGCCCGCAAGTGGAGTACGCGAGAAGATCTGTCTACGACCTTTTAGCCGCAGCTGAGAGCGTGGACGACTGATCATGCAACATCTCTATCGTTCCCAGTTGTGTTTTGCACTTGTCTGTACTTTTGCTTGCAGCAAGGCCAGCTTGCCATCTTTGTAAACTAGGGAGGCTCCAACAGCCGGATACTATGAAGGCGTGACAGTGGCACTAGCATGATTAGCCACGTAAAACGGACAAGTATGTTAAATTTGTTTACAGTCATACTCTCTACGTTTGTAAATTGATGTCACTGTTAACTTTTAACATTAACTTTAATCATTTATTTTATTAAACAAATTAGTCTAAATATATAAAATATGTGGTTCAAATAACTCTAATGATAAATCAAAATATATAAAATTTATTAATTTTTTTAATAAAACAAATAGTCAAAGTTGATATTAAAAATCAACAGTAACATCAATTTAATATCAGAGGGAGTATGGTGAAGTGATCGCTCACTATTTGGAACGCATGAACTTGACAGGAACCACACATAAATTTTATAAAAATCACTTTAATTTCACATGAGAAAATACAAATTAAGTAAATTCTCGTGTTCAAAACGGTGCCTCAATTAGATCTCAATGCCATCTTGAACTTTCTAAACTTAGGTTGAGTCCCCAACTTTCTAAACTTAGGTTGAGTCCCCATTAGTCCCTGATCTGTCCAAATTTCGTCCTTGATTCGAGGTGGCAGATGAGGGACGAATTTTGTTATTTCACATTTATCCTTGTGCAAATCCGTAGTCCCGAGTCTACTATGAGTATATATATACTAGTAGATAGGATGAGCAATGAAGACCCATTTGTTTCAATTAGAAGACTTGTAGATCAATATTTTACTTCATCGGACTGTCTAACGTCTAACATCTCTCACCAGGGTCTGGGAAGACGTCTCATGGTTAGCCTCCCCATCTTCCCATTGATCCATCTCAAGGGACATCGTCTTCACGGTGCACGGCAACGCCAGCCACGGAGCAGGCAGATGCACATGGCGCGCCCGGCAGAAAATACGTACTCCTACCTGTGCGCGCTCCTGCTCAACGCGCTGCCGGTGCAGCACGATTCCTTGTTCCCGCGACGTACGTCGGTGCGAGCCAGCGACGACCGTGTGATGGGAGCCGACGCTACCCCGGAAGACAGCAGCGGGCACGCGCGCCTCGTCGCTGCGACCCGTGTGATCAGGGCGTACGCGCCCGCGCCCGCGCCCGCGCCCCACACCCGCGTCCTGGCGCCGCGCTTTCCCGGCGCCGAGGGAATCCCCGCGCGGGCGTGCCGTGCCACGGGCGCCTGCCTCTGCCTGCCCGCCGCGCTCAGGGCACCCGTAACGCGAGCGCTCGGGGCCGGGGACGAGACGACTCGTCTTGTCTAGTCCGTCTGCTCCTCCCCCTCCCGTCCCGGGTACTCGCAGAGAGCGTTGAGTGACGACGGGACGTTGGAGTGTTGCGCCTCGTGCCGCTGCTCCGTGGCGTGGGATCGTTTTCCTGATGGGGCCGCGCGCTCTCTCACGTCACGTCCCATCCGGTCGCGTCCTCCTCGCCATGCCGTGTCGCAACTCGCAAGCGCTCGCGCCGCCGGGATCCAGGCGCCACGGATGGCGAGTCATGCTCAGGAATAGTCTGTAGTAGAAACCCGGATTTTTTTTTAACCTTTATTCGTCTGGCCAAATTTCCACCGATTGTAAGCATGCAGAAATTTCGGATTTGTATACTACGCCACGGAGCGGCGATATTCGGGAAGTTATAATTTGAGCCCATGGGCCGTAGACAGTTAAAACCGTAATCCTGGGCTTGTAGAATGGGCCATGCCGATGATGGTTCCCACCCAACTCTGTCCAGTTCCAAATGGAAGTTCGACTTGCTGCCAGCCTGCTAGGAGTTCATACGGACTTCTTCATTTCGTGATACAATGGGCTTTCAAACTCGCTGAGAAAATTCGCGTCAAACTAGCACGACTGGCTTTCATGAATGGAAAAAAGTCTTATCTCCCGCTCTTAGTATGGTGTTTATTTTTCCTCTCTCAATTATAAAAATGAGTACTGAGACTCCCTCAACTATCAAATTCGTTTGTTTTTTCTTCTCGATGGTTTAGACAGCGGTTTTCGTTGATATAGACATCCACATGGCACCTCTAGCTGATGTGGACAACGAGTGGTAAATTCTACTGACGTGCAGACATGTTTTTACTTTATTTTAAATTAGAAAAAAATACTTAACATATTCAAAAATATAAAACTTTGCATAGTTATAAATCATTTCGCAAGGAATAACTTTTGTTTCAGTCCTAATTTAAAATTTGGAGCACATTTTATTTTTAAAATTTAGAAAGACAAATAAACATTTCGAATTAAAAAATATCTATAGCTCCTAATTTTTTGGACAAAATTTACAAATTTTCATAAACTCACATTCTTGTTTAAAAATATTTTAAAATACATGAATCAAACAAATATGAAATTTGATCTCAAATTAAAGAAATTGAAATTTGAACTCAAAATAAACAAATAATTTATCTCAAATTTGAAATTTGAATTCAATTTCAAAAAGTGAGCACTAAAAGTTTCCAAAGAAAATGTATATGAAATAAAATATACTTAGAAAGACATGAATTTAGAGAAATTTTGTGAAATTTTATCAAAAGATTAAAAGGTCTAGATAATTTTACTTTTAAATGATTATTTTTATTTCTAAAATTTTCAAATAAAATGTGCTCTGATTTTGGAATTGGGCTTAAAATAAAAATTATTTCTTGTAAAATGATTGAAGTGTATGTAAAGTTTTATAAGTTTCGTTAATCAATTATTTTTGAATTTTAAACAAAGTGAGAACATATTGGCTGCCAAACTGCAACGTGGGTAGCACACATCAGTTGCCACATCAATAAAAACGCCACATCAGCTGCAACATCAACAAAAACCATTGTAAAAAATACCTGATGCGAAAAAATGAATGGATTTGATAGTTGAGAGAGTTTGAACATGTAATTGAGAGAGGAAAAACGAATACTTGAGGGAGGCAAATAAAACTATGAGTAATGGTCTTATACCACTCTGGGCCTCAGAAATTTCCAGCTCCATCCTGGGATTTTCATTCGGTCCAGTTCGCTTCTCCACGTTCGCACTGATCCTCTCCCGTCTCATCCCCTCCCCGACGTCCCGTCGTCGCCCCCAGTCTCCAGCACTCGCCGCCTCGCCGGCGGCCGGCACCTCCAGTTAGCTTCCATCGAAGCGAGCTTCCATCGCGATCTCCTCTCCTGTGACCGCCCTGCTGCTCCTACCCCCTCCCATTGCTGGAAGTAAAGATCCACGCGGACTTGACTGGATTTCCACGGGTACGGGGGAGCTTGCTTGGTTTGGACCCTGTGGACAATTAGATACCAGTTTTTTTTTTCCTTTCTGAGATCATTTCTTCTCGTCAATTGTATATGATTTGTGTGCTGCGTGGCGGTGCACTAATACCACTTTCTTCTTCAGCATTCATCGTGTCGGGATCACATACCCGGGGTACCTAACAGATCGCTCCAACGAGAGAAAGTCGAGGGTCGGATGACACGGGCTCCGACCCCTCCGCAACGATCTACGACGGCTATCGCATGGCCGCGCAAGGGCGCGAAGACCCCGGGCCCTGAGGATAACACCCGGGAGCGACCTCCAGAAGGCAGGTACCGCGTTATGGTACATTTACTCCGGGGACCAGCTGCCATCCGTCCCGACGAGACAGGACGAGGTTCACCACGGCGACACTCCAGCAGAAAGCTGCGACGACTGCCAGACACGATGGGTCAGCGCTGTAGCTAGCACAGTGGCGCCGGACAGGTATCACGGTACCCACCGACATGCCCGACGTGACGGGTCATGAACGCGCCTGGACGGAACGAAGTGATGTCGACAACGATGGGTGGGTCCACCTGTCGGCGAGACGGCAGGATTTCGTAGGACCCATTGCATGTAAGCTCAGGGCTCCCCCTATATAAAGGGAAGCCCGGGGAGCGATAAAGAGGTGGAGGTGGAACAACACACAAAACAGACCTCGATTTTCCCACATCCAGGGTCCTCCCGCGAAGAGAGGCCCCCGTCTTGTAACATTATCCTCGAGATAATCCGCTCTCTGGACGTAGGGTATTACACCATCCGGGTGGCCCAAACCAGGTTAAAAATCCCCCTGAGCCCATCTTAGATTAGGCCATATCGAATCCGAAGGCACACCTTCCCTCACGACCGTATATTTACTGTGCCGATGGTCAGAACGCCGACAGTTGGCGCGCCAGGTAGGGGGCTAGGCATCTCCTTTGGTGTGCTTTCATTTTTTCGATGGCCCTATACTTCATGGTAGGGGACGTTTCGATCTCTCGCCTCCGCTTCGAAGACGCCACGGTCACTGCCTCTAGAGACGGTCGATCGTGGCAAGCCCCCGCCTTCGTCTCTGGGCAGACCTTCCGTTTCGGGAGCCTGGACTTCGTCGCGGACGAAGGCGGCAATTTCTACCTCCAGGCTCCGCGCGGAAGGCGCCCTCGCTGGTGGCCCCGGAGCCATCCTATTTTAGGGCACGACCCGTCGAGGGAGTGCTTCACTCTCCACGCCCCCAAGAGCACGGAACCGGCGACTCCCGGCACCACGCCGCCGGGTGCCAACCTATCCTTGCGCCCTCCGGTGGACGTTGCCGGCCAAGCTTGGCCGCCCCCGGGACGCGCGGACAGCCTCGAACTTAGGGGCAAGGCTCCAGCCGGGCCCAGCGACACGGCGCGAGCCCGGGGACGCTCCACCTACCAGCAGCTCGCAGCTGGGGGGCCGCCAACCTTCGATACCCCACTCGAGAACCTCGCGGCGGCAGCGTGCATCCTCAACGAGACCGCTGCCCCCGAGGACCCGGCGTTGAGGGAAGTGTACGACCGCGTACGCTTCTACCTCGGCAGCGCGCTTCAGCGACCGGAAGCGTCTCTCCGACCCCAGCAGTCGGAGACGAGAAGCAACCGCTAGTCCCAGGACCGGCGGAGCTCGGCGCGCGACAGCCCAATCGAGGAACGGCGCCCTCGACACCATGCGGGGTTAGTCCTCCCCCGCCTCGGCCCCAACCTCGATGTCCGCGGCACCATCGACGCCAGGCGCCAAGCGAGGAGCGAGCTCCGCGACGAATCCCGCCGGAGACGCTCCCGCGACCGCTACTACCGACGTGGCTCCCTCGACTCCAGGAGCCCGAGCCCTGAGGGGGTCGGACCCAGAGCGTTCGGATCGCTCATCCGGCAAGCGAAATTTCCGCAAAGATTTCGCGCCCCGACCACCATCGGCCGCTACAACGGGGAAACAAACCCCGTCCACTGGCTGGAGGACTACCGCCTCGCCTGCAGGACCGGAGGGGCGGACGACCTATTCGCCATCCAGTACCTGCCTCTCTTCCTCACCGACTCCGCCCGGAGATGGCTCGAACACCTCCCCGAAGGCTGCGTCCAAGACTGGAGCGACCTGCGCCGAGTCTTCGTTGGCAATTTCCAAGAGACTTACACGAGTCCGGGTAACTCTTGGGACCTCAAGAATTGTAAGCAGGGGTCCGGCGAGTCGCTCCGGGAATATATCCAGCGTTTTTCGCGAAAGCGCAACGAGCTCCCCAGCGTCAGCGACGTCGACGTGATCAACGCCTTCACTTGCGGCACGGCGTCCAAGGCGCTCGTCCACAAGTTGGGCCGGAGGAACCCTCGGACCGCCCGAGACTTCCTCGACATCGCCACCACCTTCGCCACCGGAGAAGAGGCCGTGCAGGCCAACTTCGACCGAGGTCGGGCAAAGGACGAAAGGTCGGGGAATGACCGTCGGAGAGATCAANNNGCGACGTCGACGTGATCAACGCCTTCACTTGCGGCACGGCGTCCAAGGCGCTCGTCCACAAGTTGGGCCGGAGGAACCCTCGGACCGCCCGAGACTTCCTCGACATCGCCACCACCTTCGCCACCGGAGAAGAGGCCGTGCAGGCCAACTTCGACCGAGGTCGGGCAAAGGACGAAAGGTCGGGGAATGACCGTCGGAGAGATCAACCCCCCGACCGGTCCGCGAACCGCCGCAGCGAGCGGGGTGGCGGCAGCTCGAGCCGCAAGGGCAAAAGTCGGCGCCACGATGATGACTTAGTGGCCGCCGCAGACCACCCGGCCCGACCTCCGACCAAGAAACCGGCTAACCATGACGGCCACTTCGACAAGATGCTCGACCAACCTTGCCCCAACCATTCTATGCCGGTCAAGCACACCCTCCGGAATTGCCACCTGGCAAAGAGGTTCTTCAGGAGCGAGCCCCAAGCCGGCTTCCCGGCGGCCAAGACCAACCCTCAGGCCAAGGGCGCTGGGGAAGACGAAGGGACGGCTTTCCCCGAACCGGAGGATTGCCTCATGATCTTTGGCGGCCCTGCGGCCTACTGCGAATCTCGCAGCCGCCAGAAGAGGACATGGCGCGAGGTCAACGCTGTCAACCCCGCGGTCCCCCGCTACCTCAAGTGGTCCGAGGCCCCGATCACATTCGATCGGACCGACCACCCGGACCACGTCCCACAGCCCGGGCGCCTCCCGTTGGTGCTCGACCCCATCGTCGGCTCCGTGCGCCTGTCAAAGGTGTTTATGGATGGAGAAAGCGCCCTCAACATCCTCTATGCCGACGCCTTCCGGGCCATGAAGCTGACGGAGGCCGACCTCCGCCCGACCCATGCTCCGTTTCACGGAGTCGTCCCCGGGGGCTACACGACGCCCCTCGGCCAGATCACGCTCCCGGTCACCTTCGGAGACCGAAGCAATTTTCGGACCGAGCCGCTCACCTTCGAAGTGGTGGGCTTCACCGGCGCCTACCACGCCATCCTGGGTCGGCCATGCTACGCGAAGTTCATGGCCGTCCCCAACTATGTCTACCTAAAGCTGAAGTTGCCCGGGCCGAAGGGCGTCATCACGGTCTCCTCGCGCTTCCAGCATGCCCTGGCTTGTGAGCAGGATAGCTTCCAGCTAGCCG
>BCLH01000939.1:31924-48953 GCA_001602315.1 Zoysia pacifica | reverse complement strand
CACACACACACACATTTTTATTTAATGTACAACGCCCTGCTTTCTTTTTGTGTGCCCTCACAAATTGTTGCATTGCTCATCGTTTTATGAAGGAATGATCAATGTTTGTTTACAAGAGTTTATGGTTTTCTATTATCACAGTTCACTGCAATGAACATTTTGAAGTATAACAAACCATTTGATACAACTTCCAGACTATTTGTTATCTCTGTTGTGCAATATGCAGGTGGCATTCTGCACCAAGGTGTTCCATCCAAATATCAACAGCAACGGGAGCATCTGCCTTGACATTTGAAGGACCAATGGAGTCCCGCTCTAACGATTTCCAAGGTCGGTATTCTCATGTACTCCTCAATGCTACCCTGGTTCGCTGTTTCTTCGTATTAACGTCTGTTTTCTGTTCGCATTCAGGTGCTGCTGTCCATCTGCTCTCTGCTGACTGATCCGAACCCTGACGATCCTCTGGTTCCTGAGATTGCGCACATGTACAAGACGGACCGGCACAAGTATGAACATACGGCGAGAACCTGGACCCAAAGGTATGCCATGTAAAAGAATGGGAGATCCAGAGTTTACTCTGGTGCGTTATTCCGCCGGACGTGACCTGTGTTTGTGTGATATAAGTATCGAACTGGGCTTGCAGTCCGCTGCACAGCCTGCACTGTGGTGCCCTCTTGGAACGCGGAAATCTGTTTTTTGCCTTTTTTCTATAAAATTGAAGTGATTTTTATAAAATTACTGTGAAATTTATGCGTCGAAAGGGGGGCTAGATGTCAACCTTGTGTTTGGAACTGTCTGAGCTAGATAACTTTGCCATGAGACTCAATGTTGATGGTGCCGTAATTCTCTGTTGGAGACTCAAAACTTCTGCATTTTGTGACATCGGTTCAGTCTTCAGATGCAGGCTGATCCGAATCTCGGTAGGCCCGCTGTGCGTGTGTGCCGTGGAACAAGCTGTAAGCCTGCGAGAGTAAAGTTGCGAGGCAGGAAAGCCCGTGGCGCTCAAACTTTCAGAGCTGCGCTGTTGTCACATGAAGAAAGCGAAGTAGGTGAAGTTATCAGAATTTGGAAGCAAGGTACTGTAGCGGTGTAGCCACTAGGCTAGCTCTTAATCTGGTGCTGCAAGAATAGATGCTCGTTGTCCTCTGGCCTGGGCGAGCACGAGGTACCCATGCGTTTTCACAGTACTCCTACCACGTATCAAATAGAGATGGGCAACGGCCCGACACTCGAAATAGGATACGGATATAAAAAAGTTTTTATACCGTGAACTTAATTAATAGGTAGAGGTATATAAAAGTTCTACCGTCTTCGATATCTGTATATAAAAAAATACATATTTTTATTAGATATAAACATATAAAATATTATATTATATATATTATTTGTATACTTTTTATCTAATGTGTTATATTTAATTCAAATTTATACTACTTTAACTTATTATGTGTCAATAAATTGAATACTTATATTAAATATATACAATATATATATAATAACTAATTATAATTATAGTCATATTTTTAATAGATATTCGAGACCTGTAAAATTTCTCATGAGTATAAATACGAGAAAAAACTTACACAGATAGTAAAATAGATATGAATATGAAAAATCAAAACGCAACGGGTATATGAGTATATATACCCTCTGCCATCTCTATAATCAAACCCAGTCATCCACGGCGGGCACACGGGTCACTAATTCGCTTCAGTATACTCCGTACGCCACTAGACCCGACAGTTCAAGATGCAAGGACAGCATAAAGAAAAACGGAGGATTTCGTCTCACTTCTTTTCCACGTTCGAGGTCCAACTGCAAGATTTTTTTTCCTAAATTCTATACTTTTTCTATGAATTTGAACTGATTTTTATAAAATTATAGTAACGTTAGGGCTCATTTGAAATGTGAAATTTCACAAAAATTATATAATTTAATTTCACAAGTCAATTTCATAAAAAAACACAGTATTCAACAAAATTTTCCACAATCCAAAGAAGGGCCTTACTTTTCACTGTTTACCATTAGTACAGCTGTTGTATCCCACCTGATAGCTCCAGATCGTCTAAACTGATCGCTCCAGTTCATCTAAATTGCCAAATGTGCTAACCGAGACTTAAGGGAAGGATTACCATATCTAGCCTTTCCCCTTCGCCAAAGGCCGGCCTAGTTCTAGCTTGCCACCCAGTTCTGAACGACTGTAGTTCCTGCCTTGTGAGTGCAACCGGCTTGCACCAGTGCAGTCGAATCATTCATCACCGTACTGAATGGAACGAAAGGCATCGTCAGCTATGAATGGGAAACAACACAAGCCCTGCCACTGCTCATCTTTTGGCTCCTTTGAGAGAAAGATGGACGGGCATAGTCTGAACGACGGAGTCATGGTCTCATGGAGAGCTCCACCTGCATGCATCTGGCCGGAGCCTCGCGTGCGTGGCCATGCCGTGCCGAGCAGGGTAATCATGCGGCGCCCACGTAGCCGGCTGTGCGCGGCCCCGGCCGGACCCCGGCTTCTGCAGCTTTCACTCCCTGTGGTGGCGTTTGGTGGCCGTACGTACGCGGCTGGCAGCCCGGCATCGGCGATCCATCACGCGGGCGGGGTTCGGTGAGCCGGACCCCGAGCGGCGACGGGCGACAAGGGCGGCAGACGTGGGGATCCGGCGCGCGGTGGTGGCGCTGGCCTGGCCGGGGCTGCAGTTCTCTGTCCGGCCTTTCGTTTGACATTCGGGGACGGAGTGGTTGAAACTGCGCGCTCTTCGGTGGGCAGCGAGCAGTGCGCCGGGTACGGTTAGCTAGAACAATCGATGCAGAAAACGTGTTGGATCCAGGCCAGCGAGAACGTGCTCGATCCCACAGGTTGGCACCGATGAGTTATCCAGCAGGTATCCACGTTCCCCGGGGTTGGGAACTCGCGCTTTCACCGCGCACCGCGAAAAGAAAACCATGATTCGGAGTCCGTTGACGATCCCATTCCCAACAGGAGAGCGAAGAAAATTGTTGCCGATCCCAACAAGAGAGTGTGAAGAAAAGTGCCGCCCGCCACTGATGGTGGAGCAGGAAACGGCTATCCCGGATCGCACCGCGCCTCCAGTCCCGAAAGAACGATTGCACAACCAGTGGAAGTGTGGAACAGGACGAGCACCGCCGGCCGTTAGGGGCGCGCCGCCCAGTAAAAACCTGGTGACGAAGCACGCGCCCATGCCCGGCAACCCAGTCCGTGGACGGTGGTCTCGTGCTTCGAGCGAACGGGAGCGTATTCGCTCGTCCCTGCTCGGCGAACCTGCCTTGCTGCACCCCATTTTCTTTTCTTTTCATTTTTTCGCTATCACTGTATCATTATCTGTAGTTATGGGCACGAGACCCAATGTTATCTGCTGCCGCTCTCCTGAGCCCTGGACTCCTGGCCGCGCATGCTGGGGCGCGAGCGGCGCGGTTCTTTTCCAAGGCGCAGCAGCAGAGACAGTCAAGTCGCCATTCGTTCGTGGCCCGGACCGAGATAACGGAAAGTACTCACGGGCCACCTGGGGAGGCGCGCACGTCATGAAAAGCTGCATCGGCGCCGCGGTCCACGCTCGCCGTCCACCACCGCCTTGCGTGCCAAGACAGCGGCAGGCGGGCTCCGACATAGCTACTCAGTCCAGTGAGAGGCCGAAATACGACTAGCTCGTCAAAAACATCTTCTTTCTTTGAACCACCCAATTGTGCCGCCACACCAAGGAGGACGTGGGGTACTGATATGTACTCTAGGTTCACTTCCACATATTAATGTAGATGATCTCAAACCGCCGTTGATTGCTCTTACCGTGGTGTTGATGCTGGCTACTCCTGCAACAAAAGATACTAACGGCGGAGGAACTTATTAAGAGAAGGCCTACCCAAACTGACCATTGTGTGATGCAGAGCCTTAAACGGCCCTCCAGTTATGTTTCAAAGACAGCTATGCAAACCAAGTATGGGACACAACTGGTGCTTGAACGAATAATATGAGATGCATGCGGCACAACTCAAAAAGTGGCGAGAGGAGCAACGGAAACAAGTACTGGCAGAAGAAAAGCCTACAAAGGCCGCGGTGCTGATCTATACCGCATGGCATATCTGAAACGCACGAAATCTCCCAGTGTTCAATCACATAACAATGGAGCCGGTCGAAGTCCTCATGCTCGTCAAGGAAGATATGAGTATGGCTTTAAGAGCTCGTGCATGTGTTAGGCCAAATCTAGCAGCGACTGAGTGGTGCCAAACAGGTTTTCCTATAAACTCTGTATGTGAAGTACTAAGGTGCCGTTTGAATCCTTAAGGATTTTGAAAATCCAGATAAAATTTTTTTAATAGTATTTAACCGAAAGAGTTTTTAAAAGATTATAAAATCTTATAGAATCTCATGAATCTAACTATTATTGAATATTTTATACTATAATGCACATCGTTATAACTAAAATAATAAAATCTCGTAATCTAAATGTTTGAGATTTTGAAATATTAAAATTCGAATTTTAAAATTTTAAAATTTATATAAAATCTCTTAATCCAAACGGCAGAGATTTTATAATCCTAGAATCTTAAATTCTAGAATCTCCGAATCTATAATTCTAGAATCCGGATTGAAACGGACGTAAAACTTCATTTCTACCTTAAGGAAAGGGCAGTGGTCTGCCCAATTTTTGAAAAAAAAACGAACATTCAAAAAAAAATTATTGCTCCTAGCGCTTTACTGACTCCTCCGTACCGTATCTGAACTGTAGCATTCAATCCACTGTATCGAGAAAATAACACCCAAATTAAAAGCTTACTGTAAGCTGCCAAGATCCATGGGAGCATGCATCGTCGAGATCTAGCACGGGGTAAACTGTTGCGCCTGCATGCATGGATCACGACCGAAGCAGCGGCCTGCTGAATTTCTTCACGAATGGGCAAGCTGAGCACGGGCACAGCAGGCAAGGACTGAGGCGGCGGCAGCACGCGATGTGTTAAAAACCGGATGATGTACGGACGCTCAGAGCACCCCATACGGCTTGCCCTTTTAAGTCCAAGCGTCAAAATCAAATTTGAAAAAGGGAAAAGAGCACAGTTTGGAGGCAGGACCCGAGCTGAAAACCTGAGAAACCCCATGATTGGTGCATACAAACAAATGGGTGGCGCCCCGCTGCTTTGTGCCACGCGTGGTGGGAGGTGGAGCCCTAATCGCCAGCCAGCGCCATGACCATCATCATCGGCACATACCATCTCGCGCATAGGGACGATGGCCATCTTCCTCGTCGTCCTGTCCACCGTTTAGCATCGGAACCTTGACCAGCCTACATGGAGCAGAGTATCTTATTATCGCTTCTCCGGAGTGCTCCTAGGTTCTACTAGTAGAGAGTAGCTAGGGATCCCACATGTGCTGTTACCAAATGAGTATGCATTTGGAAACGATAAACAAGCGTGTTGTGTTCCAAATAAACACAAGGAGTACTGCTGGAGTGGAGCCATTTTAGCTTAGCATCCAGTTCAGGAGTAGCTTAGCATCCTTTTTATACGTACTCGTGGACGACGAAAGGAAAAGGAGACGATACGGCGCACCTTTACCCCGAATATTATTGAGGCAGTATGCTTTATACGTATTCGTGGACGAAGAGCGAGGCATGTGAGCCAGCCATGGCGCGTGCACCGATCGAGCTTGAGCCTGCGCGAAATAAAGCCAGGAGGAGGAGGAGGAGGAGGACCGCATCATGGCGGAACCGGCAAATTTTCCTGTTCTCCGGCATGTCCGTCCGTCGCCCACGCGCCCCCGGGCCCCCCAACCCGGCACAGGTGCATGGCGTAGACGTGCACCGCACGAGACCGGCCAGGGGAGCGTGGACGGGATGCGGACACGAAGAGGCAGCGTGCTCACGTGCAGGGAGAAATCACCGCGAGCGATTCCCGTCCCGTCGCCGTCCCGCGGATGGCAGGAAGAGCCGGCGGCTGCGGAAAAATACACAAGTTTACTGTCCGCAGATCACCGTCCCGCCGATCGCCCCCGGTGCCCCGATCGTGTACGCCACATGCTGATATGAGAACCCAGGGCAAGAGACCCGATCCTTTTCTGTGGCTCGTTATCTGCAGTACTGTTATTTTGGCATTTCTATGTCGCTTCCGTCTGGCTGCTTATCTTTTTCCATTTTCCTCGAGCAATCTGTTCAGCAACCCTGTCACGGACGCCTTGGTCCGCTAGCCGCTAGTCTATGGCAGTGCTAGTTTCAACGGGAAAGCAGCGTCACCGCTGAGTCACTACAGACGCGTCCAAAGCAGATGGAATAGTTGTAAAACTGGCTCGGCAAGTCGGCAGCATCCTCCGATTAAAATACCGAGTAGATGCTGGGCGCCTAAAGGCTAAAGCACCGCACCCCATCCACGCACGCACGGGGCCTGTCGGCGGCGCACGCTCGCCTGAGTTTAAAGGGGCCTTCGGCCGAATATCTACATGGAAGTAAAGCGAACAAAGATCTCCAACGTGGGTGTTCCGGCCGTGTGCGCGCCAAATATGTTGCGGTATGACCCCGACCTGGCCGTTGGTTGGCGCTTGGCTAAAGGTTTTGAATTCAAATTCCATGGATGGTGGACACCCTCGTGCAAGGATACTCGCGTGCAAGGATACGTGATGAAGTGACATTAGTTTCGACACCAAACACGTCACCAAGATTGCCGGAAAAAATGTTGTATTTGCGCAGAACGGCGTAGGGCCTAGATGAGGCTGTGAGGATGTAGTAGTAGTAGTACAGAAAGGAGCACTTCGTCGGTCATCCCAGTCGATCGCCCCCAACGAAGAGAAGACGGAGATCAACCGGACCCGTCCAAGCGCTAAACAGGTTTGCTGGAGTGACGGGGGCTGTTAGTTTAATCCCTCGTCAGACCGTCAGAGGCGCTCTGACGCCGGTGCTCCGCCCGACGCTTTGACTGGCCCGGCTCGGCTCGGCGGAGCATCTCGTCCTCCTCTTCCTTTCTCCCGGGACCGACCGCCGTCACGTGCCGCCCCACCTCCCTCCTCCCGCACCCCGACGGCCGCCACGCTGCCCGCGGGGGCCACGCGCGGCCAAAATATCGCGACCGGGATGCGAGTGGTGCTGTCTGCTGTTCGCGGGCTCTGGACCGTCGCGTCCCCGCGCCACGCCATTACTGAGGCCTATGGACACGGGCCGGCGTCCGGCCCTCGTATTCTTTCTTCTTTCTGCACGAATGAAAATTTGGTCATAGACCATAATTAGCGTCCACGACCGAACGACCGAATCGCCATCAGAGCCGGGCATTATTCCTGCATTTAGGTGACACTGCGCCGCCGTTCAGCGGCCGGTGAACTGAAGATGCGCAGCTGCACAAAGAGGCGCGCTGCTCTGCTCTGCACTACCTGATGGCAAATGGCAATGCTCTGCACTTAAGATAACAATCCCAGGAGCCAAAACTGACAGGAGCACGGCGCAATCCGAGCGAGATCTTAGGGGACCGGGCGCGCACGCAATCTTCAGAGGATACTGCTACGTAGTACAGCGCTAGTACTACCAGTCAAAAGATTCACGCCCGGAGCTCGCGGTCCATGCCCGCCCGCCCCGCAGCGTCCATGGTGCCACTTGCACTGACTGCACGCCTGCGGCCTGGGCACACAGCCAGGCTGCCAGCCAAACGCGCCCGCGGCCTGCACAGCCTGCTGGGCAGGAGCGATGCAGTGCAGTGTACGTACAAACGGCTCCGCTCCGGCGAACCGCGAGCGGACGATGCCAAACCGGTGTAATACAGCCTCGGGGTGATTAAACAAGCTCGCAAACTATTCGAGGTCTTGTTCGGTTGCATGGGATTAGTTCCGATGGGATTGGTTCTAAATCTAGTGCTCATTCAAACTATGTGACAGCTTATTCATGCAATTTGTGAATTAAATTCGAACCTAAAACTAGCATTTGTTCCTAATTCAGCTAGAAAGCAAACCGCATCTAAGGGTCCTGAAACCAAACCGAATCTTAACCTCACTATGATGTTGTGAGCTGTTTTATATCCTATCAAACATTGCTAACATTATTTTAGATCATACACGAACATGAGATAAAACAAAACCAAAACCGGAAGCGATCACTTCTCGAATTATTCCTACCCTACTGCCGAACAAGGCCTAAAATGGAACACTGCTTGTAAACCGAGGAACGAAATCCTCTTAACCTTCGTCAGAGAGATTACGTCTCTGATAGATGAGCGTGTAATCAATTGCTATAATTTTATATATATTAATAGTAAAGTACTCTCTTCGTTCTTAAACTGGTATCACTGTTGATTTTTACAATCAACTTTTACTATTGTCTTATTAAAAAAATAGTTTGAATATATAAAATTTTAAGTTGTGATTTAAATAACTCTAATAATAAATCAAATCATTATAAAATATATAAAATTTATTAAATTTTTAATAAAACGAATGATCAAAATTAATGTTAAAAATCAATGACGATATTATTTTAAAAATAGAGAGAATATGTTTAAAAGTATTATCTTTATTGCTATGGACAATAAAAAGTTGTTTTATAACGCGCTAGAAGGCAAGGCCTATTATTAGGCGATAATAAACTGTCAAAGTATCTCTTCTTTCTCTGTATATTCCACGTCAACAAAAACCTTATATTTCCTTTTAGGAGCTGTTTGGACGCTGACCGAATAATGCCACGCCGCTACCGCGGCTGCGCCGAAGCTCTGGCGAAGAATTTGTTCGCCATACTTTCGGCCTCGCGTGGCGTGCAAATCAACGGAGTCACTGCAGGCACGCCCGCACTACGCCGCGGGTCTGGGAGTCAAGCAAACAGTTGCCGTGCTACTAGCAAAAAATCGTTGACGGGGCGTGGCGAGTTGCGGTCGACATCCAAACATCCCCTTAGACTGCTAATGTCACTCCGTTGCTGCTTGCGACTAGCAGCGATGACTCCTGACGGATAAAGATAGGGAATGGGTGTGGGGAGACACCGAGACATGATGTAAGGAAATCTCGTGACTGTTGAGGCACGACTGAGCGGCAACAGGTGAGGGAAAGAGGACGACAGTGGCACATATTCAAATTTATCTAAGATTTTCGAAGAATAAAGTCTTTATAAACTGATTTTAACTGGTTGTAGATTATAACTTTGTCATAAATAAAAAATCTATTTATAAACTAAAAACAAGAATGTACTCGTTTGAAACCCTTCGAGTTATTTAATTATTTATAAATTAGGTTGATATAGTACTTACTCCTACAAAAGGGGACAGCGCACAGCGGCAATCACCCCAGCTTGTTGCCCGCGCTCCGAAAACCTCCCCAAAACCCCAAACGGAACTCCTATCCCATCGCGTCGCCCATCAGTTGGTCATCTCCAGACCCCACGTCGCCGCCCGCCACCGAGTCCGTGCTCCGTTCTCAAGGTCTCGTCTTCCTCCACACTGCGACCGCCACCTCTCGCTTCGTTGTTGCTCCGTCCTTATTCTTCGCGCTCGCGGTATTCCATTCCCTTCCTGGAAGTTCCCTCTGAGTCGAACCGCCTCGTCTTGACGAGGAGCGAGGCGTTATTTCACAAAGCTCGAAAACCGTTAGTCTCCCGGGCGGCGGCGCCGCTTCTGTGGTCTCTGCGTCGGTACGAACGCGGCAGAGGGAGGACGGGGCACGGCTTTACTGCCGCTTTGAGCTCTATCTACTCGTTCGTTGCATTTCTGATTGCCTTTTTAAAGAAGCTAAATAGGCCGTCTTTATTGCGGCCACTACGTTCCCCTGCGCCCGCCTCGCGTTCCTCTCGCCTCTCCTAAGTCTCCTCCCGTTGCTTTGGTCTTTATTCCCCTGCCGAGTGCCGATCCGCAGAGTAGGGGAATCCACCCGATCGCTCCATAGCTCGCTCCCAGCTGAGTTAAAGGCTGCAGGTTCCTTTCCTCCTGGGGTCAGGGTCACAGGTGCTGGTTCGCTTGGGTTTCTTGGGTCATTTCAGAGGGAGCGAGTGTGCAAGCTCCATCTTTTTCTTGTGCGGTGAGGTCCGTTACTGCGTGCCATGTCGCGGTCGCGCACAGTGCGGATCTTCTGGGACGACCCGGACGTCACGGACTCGTCCGGGGAGGAGGACGGGTACGGCACCCGGAAGGTTGGCAGGATGGTGCGGGAGCTGCCGCCGGTCGAGGTGGCAGCAGCAGCTGCTGGTGCTGGTGTTGTTATGCCAGAGCAGTGCAGCGCGGGGGACGGCGACCGCGGGAGGAGGGCTGCTACTAGTGGTCCTCGCGGGTGCAGCGGCGCGCGGAGGCTGGGCAAGGGCGCCGGCTCGGTCGTGCAGGGCACCAAGTTCCGCGGCGTGAGGAGGCGGCCGTGGGGCAAATACGCGGCGGAGATCCGCGACCCGTGGCGCGGCGTGCGCGTGTGGCTTGGCACCTTCGACACCGCCGAGGAGGCCGCGCGCGTGTACGACAGCGCGGCCATCCAGCTCCGCGGGCCCAACACCACTACCAACTTCTCCGCGACCGCGACCGACTCTGGCGGGTCCGGTGGCGGGCACCAGGACCAGGTGACCGCCGGGTACGAGTCCGGCGCCGAGTCCTCGCCGGCGGTGTCGTCGCCGACGTCCGTGCTGCGCAAGGTCCCGTCCCTCTCCTCGCTCGCGGACAAGGACGAGCCGGCCGCCGAGTGCAGGCTTGCCGCTCTCGAGGAGCTCGGCGAGTTCGTCCCGTTCGAGGACGCGCCGGTCTACACCAGCAACAGCAGCTTCTGGGACTTCGAGCCCGACGCGGCTGGGTTCCTCTACGCCGAGCCGTCGTCGCCCGAGACGACGTGGGACGCTGCTGCAACCACCAGCGCGTCGTCCGGGGCCGCGCCGGTGCACCAGGAGAACGACTACTTCCAGGACCTGCGCGACCTCTTCCCGCTCAACCCGCTTCCCGCGATTTTCTGAACGGGAGCATCTTCTCCACGGGACTGTTTTTTTGGGTGTCGAGAGTGCTGTGTCGTGACTAGCTGCATGTGTGTAATCCGTGCCATGTTTTTGTCGAGATTTTGTCATGCGAGTCGATGAGGAATTGTAACATGCCGAGTACGTAAGTTGAGTTTGAGTTTTGGATGTGCTAAGTATCGTACATGCACGTAAAAAAGTGTTTTTTGTACTGTGATTGTTCTAAATAGCTCTGCCTAGTGTACATGCATGCGTGCTGAAGCTTTGCCATGCGGACGGCGGCGCGGCGTGGTCAAGATACTCCGTGCTCTAAATGGGGAGGCCATGATTTTGTTGGGCGGAAAGGCTTCGCTGGTTCGGTGGCCGCGGCTGGGTCTGCGCTGCCCCGGAAACGCCATGAGTGACGCGATCATCTGGCCGATCCGACGGGGCCCGACCACCGCGACAGCAACGCTCCCGTTCGATCGTCCACAGGTCTCCTTACACAGTGAACACGACGGCCGGGGTGGCTCGCGCGGCGCGACATGTCCGCGCAACAGGCGCAGGACACAACGCCGTTGCGCTGTCCCGCGAGGGGGCCGTATTTACTCCGCGCGCTGTGCCGGCACGTTGCGTTTTGGCCTGTGTACGTCGGTTCGTCCGTGCGCCGCGTGAGTCCTGTGACTGACCGCGACAGTGGTAGTAGAAGAAGACCCCGCGGAGCGGGTGGCGGGGTGGGGGGACCCCGAGTGAATGCACGCGGACGAGGCGCTGCGGCAGCGGTGGTCCTCGTGTCGCCGTGTGCTCCTCGCAGGCCCACGACCACGTACGCTTCGCTTCCCGTAACGGTGACCATGCGGGGGAAGACAACACGAAGAGTAGCGCGGCTGAGGACCGATTGCGGTGGAAAAGGTCGGCGCGGCGTGGGCGGATGGTGATCCGTGCCTGGGCTCTCAGCCCAGCAGCAATCGTCACAGGTGGGGTGGGTCGCTTCGGCGAGATGGGTGGCCAAGTAGGCCCGTTGGCAGGCTGCGTTAAGTAGGAGTAGCTGATGGTTTGGTGCAAGCCTTAACCAAACTGAAAATGGAAATTCGAGCCTCTTACAATTCGCTGCTGAACTTTTATTTTATAATATCTGTACTAACACTACTAACACTATAGTCTAAAAAATATATTAACACTAAAAAATAATATATCTTCTCTACTTTTCTATTCTACTCTTTAAAAAAAAACAGTTTTTTTCTAGTACATCTAAAAATGTCTTCAACAAAAATAATTTAGACTACGTGCACACAGAAAATACATTAGAGTTACTAATTTTTTACAAATCTAATAAATAAATTTTTTTATGACACATTTTACAAATCAAATAGACGAGCTCCTCTGAATCTCTCGGATGTTGGATCCACAAGAACTATTGTTAGTTAATAAAATAATACAACTACTCAAAACAAATATATAAATCTAAAGAAAAATGTTGAAAAGTTGTTGAAAAACAAATATATAGAAAATCACATATGTTGTTTCGTTGGATAGAAAACGACGGTGATTAGTTCAGGAGGCCGGTAGTATGCATACCGCATGTATAGGGATGATAAAACGGTTCAGCCTACGGAATCTTTTATAAACTAAATTAGTTATTATTAAATTTTAGTTCAAAAGATGAATTGTATGCACCACTGTTTAGTTTAAAGATCTGGCGATTTAGTGACGAGCACATGGGCTGGCTAAGTAATATTAATTTAAAAAATAAATATTAGTATTATAATGAATTTGTTTTGTTTTCTAACAATTTTCTTTGTATCTCATATAATTATTCCGGATAGTTATATTTTGTTAACTAATAATATTTTATGTGGGTCCAAGTTTCAGAAGATCCGAAAAAGCTTATATGTTAAATTTGTAAGATGGGTCTGTGGAGATATTTCATCCGTCAAATTTGTAAAAAGAGATAATTTTGAGTGTATTTTTCGTGTGCATATAGTCTAACTCATCTTTGTTAGGGACATAACCTGTTGCAAAACTACTTTGCACAGCGTCAATCGGCATAATTCACCTTTTTTTATCTTGAGAGGTACATAAGTACCTCCATCTATTCAATTAATCTCAGTCGTTGGTTTTTAAATTAAAATTAGTACCGCATCTATTATTTTTTAACGAGTCCACTATTATTTTTATCAAACTTACTATTTTAATATTTTTGACTAAGTACTTTCATATTTTTAACCGTTAGATCTGATACAACTGTGATTAACTCCAAGACATAAAAGGCATTGTATCATCTCTCATCTTCTGCATATGGCAAAAGACGATAGTATATTGACAATATTCAATCCTAATTGCTGTCGACCTGTGATTCTGACAGTTGGTTTGCCAAAACGCCAACGCTAATCATATACTTCGTCTCTGGTACTCATCGCCAGTAAGCATCCTGTTGATCTTTCTGTCGAATATGCTCCCCGAAACGACACAGTTGCTTCTTAGTTGACTACGCGGTCTCGAGGAAAGAAGCAACGGAACTATCCCCCACCCTCTTTAGCTGCAGCCTCCACACAAAATCTCCAAAATCATCGCATGATAGACAAATTTTGAGGTCCATTGTCGTCCAGATTTAGCAACCAATGCCCGGACGATCCATCACACGCGCACACGCACGCAAACACAGTGCCGCGTGAACTCGCCGGCCATGCCCCGCGCATATGGATGCGCCTAGTGCGCTGCAGGAATATGCTGCCAACCTACACGAGACAGCGCGCGTCGCCTCGTTGCCGACGTCCTCTATGGTTCATCGACCTTGTGATGAGCTCCCGGCACCGTTCGCACGCGACGCGGGCTATAAGAACCGGGCGCGAGCAAGCAGCCAAGGGCTACTAAGGCGGGCTTGCACTCGCGGTTTCCAGCACCAACGGGCAAGCAAGCGCGCTCCATCGAACACCAGCCGCTGTTGGCGCGAGACTCGTGTGCGGCGGCGAGATGGCGAGCGCGGGACCGGGCGGGTTGGCGGTGCTGGAGGCGCTGGACTCGGCGCGCACCCAGATGTACCACATGAAGACCATCATCATCGCCGGAATGGGGTTCTTCACGGATGCCTACGATCTCTTCTGCATCTCTACCGTCTCCAAGCTGCTCGGCCGCATTTACTACGAGGGCGTGAACTTGCACGCTGACGGCAAGGGGGACAAGCCAGGGACTCTGCCCGTCAACGTCAACAACATGGTCACCGGCGTCGCGCTCGTCGGCACGCTCATGGGCCAGCTCGTCTTCGGCTACTTCGGGGACAAGCTCGGACGGAAGCGCGTGTACGGCGTCACGCTCGTGCTCATGGCCGCCTGCGCCATCGGCTCGGGCCTCTCGTTCGGGCGTTCCGCGAAGGCAGTCATGGGCACGCTCTGTTTCTTCCGCTTTTGGCTCGGTTTCGGCATCGGCGGAGACTACCCGCTCTCCGCGACCATCATGTCCGAGTACGCTAACAAGAAGACGCGCGGCGCATTCATCGCCGCCGTGTTCGCCATGCAGGGCCTCGGCATCATTTTCGCGGGGCTCGTGTCCATGATCGTCTCGAAAATTTTCCTCAGCTACAACCCGGCCGGCCCTTTTAAGGAACACCACGAGGCTCAGGCGGGGGCCGACTACATGTGGCGCATCGTGCTCATGTTGGGCGCGATCCCGGCCCTGGCGACGTTCTACTGGAGGATGAAGATGCCCGAGACGGCGAGGTACACCGCTCTCATCGAGGGCAACGCCAAGCAGGCGGCCACCGACATGACCAAGGTGATGGATATCCAGATAGAAGCCGAGCAGGAGAAGCTCGCCATGTTCAAGGCGGCCAACGACTACTCGCTGCTGTCGTGGGAATTCGCCCAGCGCCACGGCTTGCACCTCATCGGCACGGCCACCACGTGGTTCCTCCTGGACATCGCTTTCTACAGTCAGAACCTGACCCAGAAGGATATCTTCCCCGCGATCCACCTGACGAGCGACGCCACTGAAGTGAACGCCCTCCAGGAGGTGTTCCAGATTTCAAAGGCCATGTTCCTCGTCGCGCTCTTTGGCACCTTTCCAGGCTACTGGTTCACCGTCGCCCTCATCGACAGGCTGGGCAGGTACTCTTGCCTTACAAAATATAAGCATTTTTAGATTTAGTTAAAGTCAAATTTTTAATCGCTTTGATCACTAATAATTATAATTTATAAAATTTTATCATATAAAAATTATATTTTTTGATTTATTATTAAATAAATTTTTATAAAAATTATATTTTTATATTAAAAATTAAGTAATTTTTTAAGATATTATTAATAGAAGTCAAAAACCTTATCAAACCTAAAAATACTTATATTTTAGAATGGTCCGCACATTTTGCTCCGGCTTTTTTTTTTTGGTTTTTTTTTTGCAAACACGCTAATTAGTCTGCCGCGCTTACACAATCGATAAAACTGATGCATGCAGGTACTACATCCAGCTCATCGGTTTCTTCATGATGTCCTTGTTCATGTTGATAATGGGGCTGATGTACGAAAGCCTGAAGACCAAACATACCGCGCTGTTCGCCCTCCTCTACGCGCTCACCTTCTTCTTCGCCAACTTCGGTCCCAACAGCACCACCTTCGTGCTCCCCGCCGAGCTGTTCCCGACGCGCGTACGCTCCACCTGCCACGCCATCAGCGCTGCGTCGGGCAAGGCCGGCGCCATCGTCGCCGCCTTCGGAGTGCAGAGACTCACGCTCAAGGGCGACCCGAAGCACATCAAGATGGCGCTCATCGTCCTCTCCATCACCAATATGCTCGGCTTCTTCTTCACGTTCCTCGTCCCCGAGACAATGGGCCGGTCCCTCGAGGAGATCTCTGGCGAGGACGGCAACGCCCGCACCACTGCCGGTTCGGGTGCTACCGCCTCCCCGGGCATTGGCGCTCCGGACATGAGCCGGGGTATGCCTGCCTCAAGCACCGAATGGCAGAGCTCCATGCACGCATGATGCCGCCAATACGTGCATACCAAATTACACCAGTGCGTGCGGAGGGCGCAATAATATTGTTGCCGGTATGAATATAGTGTAAGTTATAAGGGACACGAATAAGGCAGCTGTCCTAGTTGCCAGCTTGAAGTTTTTGTGAGTTTACATCTGAATGTATACTGGTTTGTGTAATATGGAACACATTATCGACGCATATGAAATATATGCATGTTACTACCCTTTTATATCAGTATCAGTGTCAAGAATGATCAATGATACATGTCGCGTCAAGTATGCTTCCTTTTTTTTTTTTTTCTGGAAGAAAGTGGACTGATTGATTGAACGCCTTAATCAAACTCATAGACAACCAACATATACTACTGTTTTTTTTTAAGAAAACAAATGATAACACTCCTGCCCATGTTATGCGAATGGTATGGTTGTTTCAGGTCTTGTGTTACATATATCTCTGTTTTGTTTTTTTTTTAACCAACAATACTTGGCTGTTTCTCTCTTCGTTTGTCTTTCACATATACATCTACTCTTTAATCGACATGCAAGGGGATTTATTTCGTGTCTCTAAGGTTTTAGCTTCTCATGAAGGGGGTTGTAGTTCCTTTAGAGTTGATTTGGCAGTCAGTCCATGTACTTAATTATTTCCTTTATGTGCCGAACCATTGGTATTGGCATAGGAATTTTAAATTCTGCACCTAGAAGATGCCCAAAAATTCCAATCATGTTCATCAAGTGCCACTTTACTTCTGGCTACTGTGTATGCCTTCACTGTTATTTCTGGTAAATATTTTCTTGTCTTTGGTAATTTAGCCCTTATTAGTGATTGCAATGCCTTGGTGTGCTGTACCATTTCATTCAGGCTTGCTTTTCTGTTTGTTCAGCTTTATGCAATTCTGGAAATTTACCTATAGGCAGATTACAGAGGAGTTCATCTCTTAGGCCTTATGAAAATGTTGTGATCTGCATCTTTCAATCAATTAATAAATTAGATTGTTATTAGAAATTTAGGAGTTGCAAATAAGGCCGCTATGTGGTGAAGTGTAACTTTTTGAATAATGCCTTTTTGGACTATGCTTTGAAAAATAAAAGCGACAGAAAGCATTCAAGCATTCAATCTTTGCATGCAATGTTGCTTCTGGCAACGAGTTATTTCTTGGCAGATAAAGAAGGAATAGTTATTGATCCACATGTG
>BCLH01000939.1:3745-28277 GCA_001602315.1 Zoysia pacifica | reverse complement strand
GTGGGTGGGGGGGGGGGGTGTGGGGAGAGGGTCTTGGAATTGCCGCGGCCGGGGTGGATGGGGGATCGCTGGGGTTTTTGGTTTGAGGATTTGGGGACAACTCTGCTGGATTGGACAAAGACGGAGGCTCTGCTCCTGTGCTCCAGCCGAGCGGAGTGAGACGGGAGAGAAGTAGTGCGCTGGCGACCGCACTCCCGTCAGATGAGGCGCCGCTAGCCGTTCTGCTGGCTTGTGAGAATCAGCAGCTCTAGCAAGTGTGAAATCAGCACCTTTCTTTAACAAATGACAAATGAAATCGGCAGATCCAGGATAACGATGCTGCGGTGAACTGCCCTTTTCACTGCGGAGGAAAGATTGCTGTATTTCACAAATAATTCATTTGTATGACGAGCATCTACAAGATTGCTGTATTTCTTTGTAATTTCACAACCTTTTTTGGAATGTGATTTTTGTCCAAATCCTGAGAATCTAGTAGCACTGTAATGCGATTTTTTTTGGAATTCAGCTCTCACTTTCACTCTATAGCACGGAGCGGAAGGCCTCCAATCCGAATCAGGGTATAGCCGGTATCTGAGCGGTGTCGTATTGTTTCAATATGTTTCTACTAATGTTCCAACAATTTTATGAAACTTTAAATATATTTAAGATATTTAGTTAGTGTTTTTGAAAACATATAATATAATATTTCGTATCATGGAATGTGCAAAATCATAACTATAATGGAAACATGGTTGAAATGTTGAGGTGAAAATCAATTCACCATTTTTCAAAAAAAAATTGAATTTGCACATTTAAAATTTTAACATATTATGCATAGAATATTGGTTTTATTATTCCACAATGTGGAATTCATGAAGCTATTATTGATGACTAGGAAATTTAAAAGAAGAAAACTGAAGGGAAAAATGAAGGAAACTGGACTGGCTCTCCACTGGACCAACCACCGGTCGGTGTCTGGTTATTTCTGCTTGCTGGGCTGACTCAGCATGTGTGCATACCATTTTGAAAAAAGTCATATTTGAGTCCCTCAACTTTTTCTTTTTCAGTTGTGCGGTTTTGATCCTCCAGTTACAGAACGGAGTATCCGCGGTCATCCAACATTCAAACCGTTCGTTTTTGTCTCTGGGCGGATTTGGTCGGCGGTTTTGGTTGACGCGACGTCCATGTGACGATTTTGTCTGACGTGGCGTTTTCACTGACGTGGAGACCCGATTTACCCTAATATTATTCTAAATTAAAAAATAAATATTTAACGATTTCAAAAAATTATAAAATGTTACAAAAATTTAAATTATTTTACAGGGAACAGAATTTATTTTAGGGCCAATTTAAAATTCGAAACACATTTTATTTTAAAAAATTAGAAATAGAAATAACTATAAAAAATAATTTTGACCTCTTAAACCATTGGATAATTTTTTTTTCTAACTTCATATAATTCCAAGTATTTTCATTGTTTCACATACATTTTCTTTAGAAATTTAAAATTTCACATTTTGAACTTAATTCAAATTCAAAATTCAAACAAGAATTGTGTCACCGTTCTGTTATAAATTTGTTTTCCAAATTTTATAAAAAATAAATCTGTTTCAAATTTGGAGATGAGTTCAAAACAAAAGTTGTTCCTCGAAAATAGATCTATCATCTTAGAAAGTTTCAAATTCATCCGAGTTTAGAAATAAGAAAATAATCCGCATAGACAAGGGTGGTTACTGTATCCTGTATGTATTGATGGCCCTTTGGGAATCTGTCCGTGACAAGAATGTAATGCCCGTTTTGTTGAACAGCTTCTGGAGACAGCAATCTTCGCGCGTTTGTATAAAAAAAATCAAAGCTCGGG
This sequence comes from Zoysia pacifica, assembly GCA_001602315.1. NCBI lineage: Eukaryota > Viridiplantae > Streptophyta > Magnoliopsida > Poales > Poaceae > Zoysia > Zoysia pacifica. The sequence continues at coordinate 26,437 of BCLH01000939.1, read as the reverse complement.
ACATTTTGCCTCAAAATATTCCAAACTCGAATAAATTTAAAACTTTCTAAGATGATAGATTTCTTCCCAAAGAACAATATTTGTTTTGGACTCATCTCTAAATTCGAAATAGATTTATTTTTATAAAATTAAAAAAACAGATTTATAACATAACAGTGACTCAGCTCTTTGTTTGAATTTTAAATTTGAATTCAAGTTAAAAATGTGAAATTTTAAATTTCTAAAGAAAATGTATGTGAAACAATGAAAATACTTGAAATTATATGAATTTAGAAAAAACATAAAATTTTATTCAGTGGTCTAGATTATTTTTTATAGTTATTTCTATTTCTAAAATTTTAAAATAAAATGTATTTTGAATTTTAAATTGGTCCTAAAACAAAATTTGTTCTTTGTAAAATGATTTAAATTTCTGCAAAGTTTTATAATTTTATGAGATCGTTAAGTATCTATTTTTTAATTTAGAATACAATCAGGCTATATTAGATGTCTACGTTAGCGAAAACTTCACGTCACGCAGCCACATTGGACAAAATCGACACGTGAACACTTATGTCAGCCAAAACCGCCGACCAAATCTGCGTGAGGACAAAAAATGAATAGGTTTAAAAGTTAAAGGACCACGGAGACCGGTTTTGTAAACAGGAGACCAAAACCGCACAGCTGGAAAAGTACTTTTCCCTAGCATTTTCTTCCTCACCGGCCCAATGACCAAGCCCAAACCCCGAAGTTTGTGATGCTGTCCATTTTCTACCTCACCGGCAACCAAACTGCACACCGAGCATGAATGATCCACGAATTTTGTGTGATCGGATCACCTCAGCATGAACCAGCAAGATTATGGATCACAGTATAAATTAAGAGCTTCTTTGCAACGCAGAATTTTCATAGATTATACAAACATTTCGCAAAAAATCAATTCAATTTTACAGACAAACATAGAATTCAGAAAGCATATACCAAACCTGAAAAGTGGCAGCGATGACAACTAATCCATGTTCCTCTTAGCACGAGCGCACATGCACCTGGAGAACACGAAGCGTTTAGAACATGCTTGTGGCAAGTTTTGTCTCTTGCAGGTCGCGATCACATGGTCTCTCGACGCTCCGTTGTTCGCAGGTCGCGGCCGCGCGATCGGAGCTCGGGTCCGATCCCATCCGGCGTGGATGGATCTGCGCACACCATCTTCGTCTTCCACCGGCCAGAGAGCACCACTTGCGATTTTCACAGCCCCATGATTGGAAGGGATCGAATGAACAAAGGAATATCTTTATGCTTCCATATATACTTATAAATATTTTCCTTTTCGTCGATGAAACTTCACTCGCCCACGCATCTTACGCGAGCCGCATGCTGTGACCTTGGGCTCCACGGAAGCAGGCTGCAGGGCCACCGTTCGTTCATCGACACAGGGCATCGCATCTACATGTCGTCAACATCAGCTGTATCGCGTTACGTCGAGAGGGTACATACTGTTGCTATCAGGCTCCAATCAGAATGAGCTACCCCTACTGAACTGCTACGCAGCTCTCCCTGTCCCTATTGGTCGCCACGCTCTGGATATGGTTTCCACGACGTTGATGTGCACTTGGCCCCGTGTCATTGCGTCAACATGTTGTAGGATCAGTAAAGGCGCTGATCAACTTGACCGTAATTCTATGGAGTCCACGGGATTGAACCCCGTGAGATTCCATATGTGGGCAACAGAGACGAGAGCAAACGTTGAGCGGCATCTAATCTGATGGAGACGAAAATAGAGGAGACCGTCCTCGTCAGCCCCCACCGGCCCCCTCTAGAATTGAACGATTGATAAAGATAACCTGCATCAAAGGAACACTAAAAGTGAAATGTCTGCTCACCTAGTCACCTTATAATCCTAGTTGCAAGAATATTTCAGGTATGGAATATCGGAATTCCGTGTAAAACAATTTTATAGTTATAAATTTACTATACAATATAATAAATTATATATCTAGAGGAGGCTGAGTGGTCCTACCTTCAAGATTTATACTCAGTTCAAATTTCCTAAGATTAAACCACCAGGGCACATACTTTTAGCTAAACTCTCACATAAACTCTATATTTCTACTGTATAATCATATTTTTCTGCACCAAGTTAAATAACACAACAACTCAAAAGTACTGTCAAGGCAGCATTCATTTACAAGACACACCTTCCACGTTTTTTCAGCTAAATCTTTTTCGTGCTTGGAACTTATCAAAAAATTTCTTTTACTTGGTATTTGCACATCGTAGGGATTGTGTCGAAGTAGCTCATGACACTTAGGTGTCCTTTGGCAATTTGGAATTGGAGAATGGGTTAGGGATTGAGAAAAAAAAAATGAGTGGTTGAAATTTAACAAAAAAGATGAATAAATGATTCAGATATTTTCTTTTTATTTTTCAATTCCTATCCCATTTCTATTTTTCATTCCCCAAATACCACTTTACTCTCTCTGTTTTTTAATTGATTTTTAAATTTAATTTTGATCATTCGTCTTATCAAATTTTTTTTGATAAATTTCATATATTTTGATATAATTCAATTTATCATTAGAGTTATTTGAATCATAACTTAAAATTGTACACATTCAAGCAATTTTTTTAAATAAAATGAATAGTTAAAAGTTAAATTGAAAAGTTAATGAAAGAGAGAGTATGTTTTTGCTAGTGTTTCTTCCATTCGGCGCATAGGATCCTCGTCTCCCGAGTTTAGGCGGGAACCGAGAGACAAACACATGACCGGAAGGACGAGACAAAAAGCCGGCCGTCCTTTTCCCAGCTGGCTCCCACGCCCTGCCAGCTCGGAGCACCCTCATTGCCGGCCCCGCGTGGCAGCCCCAGCATCGGGACCCGGTTCATCTTCCGGGTGGCCGTACCCTGCGCTCGCGGTGGCGGGAGCGCTGTTTTGGTGGAGGGTCCCGCTGGCTGCCTCAGGCAGACGCGGCAGACGCTCGAGCGGTCAAAAGCTCTAGTTGGTCACTTGTGGGTTCTAACGCTGCCCGCACATCGGAGCCTCTCTCTCTCTCTCTGCTCAGGAGTAGTCAGTGGAGAAAGCCGTAAGGTTACTTCTCGCGGCCTCCGTGCTTCACCGGACAAGCGGTTCGGCCTAGCTCGAGGTGAGCTTCTCGTCTCGTTTCTTTCTGGTTCGAGTCCGTAACTTCTGGCCGGGTGTTTTCTCCCCTGCTTTGATCGATCTCTGATCCAGTGATCCTTCTTGGTTTTCCTTCTTGTTTTGTTTCCGGTTCAGGAAGTGGTGAGAGAAAGCGTTAGAGGGAAGGAGGAGGAGGCATTTGGGCTGGTACGTTTCTTGGTTTCGCGGATCCCTCTCTGGCTTCTTGTTTCTTTTTCTGAGTTACGTTTGCTGCTGTGATGCCTTTGTTCTCCGTCAGTGGATAAATTTCCGTGCTAGCTTGTATGTGTTCTTGGATGGATCGCTGTGAGGTGTTCAGATGGGAGTGAATGACTGAGTGGCGATGCAATATTACGTGTGTTTGCGTCATCTCTCTTTCTGTTTCTTAGCTTTCACCTGTACTCCTACTATTTTTTTCCCCCTATCTGATACATGCATATGAGTATACTTGCAGAGTAGTTGGCGCTAGCCAGTCGTTAATTTCATTTTTTTTAATTAGTTTGACGTCGTCTCCACTAGGTAGGACCAGCATGTCTCTTGATGATCTCATGAGACTCAGAAAAAAATAATCCTTTGTGGTGCTATCTCCCTGATCAGATCGCATGCCCATGTTGTTTCCGAAGGCAGAAAACGTTAGTGCTAGGCGAAGTTCAATACCACTATCCATTACTTGTGCACCTGAGACATGTACATTACTTATCCCTGTCCACAAGGCCTGCACACTCTGGGCTCACGCCTGAGAACTGAAGAAGTGCTTATAGCATTAGTTCATCCAGTTGACCAGGTGATGCAAATTTTTAGCTTGGCCACTTGTGATTTTCAATGAGATGACTGTGAACGCATGAAAAAAGAAATGAAAGCATAAATTTCATGCTAAATGGTAGAGAGCAGGAGCCTGCAGGGTTTTATACGGCTTCTGGTGTCATCTTCTTAGTTTATCTTCACTGAGATAGTTTATTTGCAGCCTATGGCATGTCCATCAAGTCTGACAAACCTTAGCTAATAGGTATGCCATATGTTTGACCGTGAGCAGTGCAACTGTGTTGTTAAGATCCAAAGTTTAAAAATGTTTGTGAAACGATTCTGCCTTTCTAGGTTCCAACTGACGGTTACTTTCTTTTTCTGTCCCTTCCATCACTGAAGTCAAAATTTTCCACTTGCCCAATTGTTCTTTGAGCATTACATAAGCAAAGCTAGGATTGAATTGATGTCGGCTGGAGCCACACGTCGGCCGACCTAGAGGAAGCTCATTGGCTAGGCAGGAAAGTAGATTGAAACAAAAATGCCAACACACAACATACATTGTTCATGGTTGGCTCCAGGACTAATTTTAGAGTCCTTTTCCTATTCTAGTACTGAGTTATGAACATAATACTTTTAATATTTACAAATAAATGGTTTCTACTGAATAAGCTATTTTGTATGCTATTTCTTTCAAGCAAAATATGTTTTTTAGATGAGCTATTATCCATGTATAATTCCTTAACTATTAGTTCTCCTTTTTAATATGCAGTTACACATATTTTGTTCAGGAGCAAAGACTATAATTAGGATTTGAAGTGTCTTGTGGCCTCAGTTATGAGCAATCTGCCCTGATAAGGATTTTCTGCAAAAAGGAAAAAAGAGAGAAAGTTGTTGTGCATACAAGAACATCAGCATGACAAAGAAGCTCAAATTTAGGAAGTCCAAGCATCTTCTGGAAAACAAAAAAGGTGTGGTTAAAAACATTTACTCCATTAAGTTTTTACCAAGTGGGGTCTTAGTTTTCATAGATGGAATTATTTTCATGGAAAGAATATGAATATTCCTGGTGGTCTATTGCTGATGTTTTTAAACATATAGTTATGATGATTTAAATGTGATTCCAGTGCCAAAATAACATGTATACTTTTCATATGCACCATTATTGCTTTGACAATGTTATTACTGAGGTCTTAAAGAAGATCCCTGATTCATGCTTCAATAAACAGTTCTATTTTTACCAACTTGTTATCTGAAAATAATAGTTGCCATTTTGTCTTGTCAGATGTCGATGAGAATGTGGAGAACATTTTACGAATGATAGGAGAGGAGACTGAGCAGCATGATAATGAACAAGATGATACTGTAAAGTCCTTCAAGAAATCAAAGCTATCTTCCCTCGTAAAAGGCTTCCATGATGACTATCAATTCCTTCACAAGCACTACAAACAGCTAATAAGCAAACTTGAAAATGTTGGGCACAGTTCCTCTGGTTCAGATTCATCTGATTCAGATACGGAAGGAGACAAATCAGACAATGACACCACTATGCCAAAAGTAGCACTAACTGAAGAAAATGGCTTGAAGAACAAGCTTGCCGAAGATCATAATATCGAAGCAGAAATTGAGAAGCTGAAACAAAATACAGAAGAACAAGCCAAGGAAATATCTGATCTGAAGGAGCTATTAGCTAAAGCAATCAAGGATAAAGAAACTGCATCAATAGAATTAAGTTCAGAGGTTGCAAATTTGTCATCTGAAAAAGAAAATCTAAAATCGTTGGTTGAGAAAGCAGAGAGGGAAGCATCTGAATCACTTAAGGGATTAGCATCCATGGAGAACGATATCAAAATATCGTCTAGTGAGAAGCAAATTATTGAGAATGAGAGAGATAACCTGAAAATGTTAGTTGCAGACATGGAGAAGGAGAGGGAAGTTCTTAGCAGCCAGCTGAAAGATACAGTGGAAAAATGCACCCTCTTGTTAGCAGAACTTGAGAAGGCTCAGCTGGCTGAGAAAGAAGTGCAGACCTTGTTGGCAGAAAACCAGAAGCTGAAAAATGATAAGTTGATACTATTGTCAGAGTCTGAGAACCTGAGAGCACGTCTGCAAACTTTAGATGATGACTGCCTCCAATTGAAGGCAAGTATCTTAGACACCAAAGCTGAAAATGAATCCTTGATCAGGGAAAAACATATTGCAGAAAAAAAACTTGAGGAATTAGCAATGGAGATAGATGGTCTGAAAGTGGAGAAAGAGGACCTAGTGAATAGTTTGAACGAGGAGCTTGGCACTGCAATGGAAGAAAAGGAGACACTAGCATCAAAGCATTCAAAATGTTTGGATGAGTTGAAGGTGGCACAATCTAGTATTAAGGAACTAGAAATGGAACTCGAATCAACAAAAAGTACTCTCAATGATAGTATTTTGGAGCTACAGAATCAAAAAGATTCTGGTGCATCAGAGATAAAGAAATTAGAGGCTTCTTTGAAGAATCTAGAGAGCGAGTTGGAACAGCAACTTACGAAGATTTCAGACATGCAGAAGACTAATGAAGACCTGGAGCTAGCAAATTCCAATTTGCTTAATGAGATTATAGGGGTACAAGGAGAAAAGAATGAAGCTATTGCTTCTATTCTTAATCTTGAAAGTAAGCTAGAACAGCAGTCGGAGGAGAGAAATGCAGCTCTTGCTAAGTTGCAGCAGTCAGAGAATAACCTCAAGAATCTTCAATGTGAGCTGGAACAAAAACACAACGAAATTTCAGTTCTCAAGCACACTAATGAAGAACTGCAGGATATGAATTCTAGCTTGCATAGGCAGCTAGAAGAGAGCAGGACTATCATGCAAAAGGAGATCTCTACACTAAAAAGAGAGAAGGAAGAGGCCCTTGATAATTTGCAGCAGTTAAATGCTTCAGCCAAGACCCTAGAAGAACGATTAGAGCAGCTAAGTGAGCAACTCTTGGCTTTACAGATTACTAATGAAGATTTACAGAAGAGCAATTCCAACCTGAAGATGCAATTGGAAGAAGCTGAAATCAGTCACCGTTCTGAAGTTTTAGCTTTACAAGATGAGAAGAACAAAGTATTTTCTGAGCTAAAGCAGTCCGAGGCTAGTATAAAGAATCTTATAACTGAGTTAGAACAAGGGAAAGAGCAAATATCAATGCTGCATCTAGCTAATGTAGATCTGAAAAACAATATTGCTAGCTTGGATCAGCAGATGGAGGAGGTCAGGAGCAGTCTGCAAGATGAAATTGCAGCACTACATGGAGATAAAGAGGCAACTCTATTGAAGTTACAGACATCCGAGACTTCTGTTAGGAACTTTGAGAGTTTGCTAGAAAAGCAAAGTGAGAACATTTCATCTCTACAGAATGCTAATGATGAGCTACAAAAAAACATTTGCACCTTGACTGGGCAGTCAGAACAAGCTAAGGAAGAGCTGCTGGAGGAGATCAAGGCTACAAAAGAAGAGAAGAATACAGTAGCAACACAACTCAAGCAATCTGAGACTTCTATAAAAAATCTTGAGGATGAGGTGGCCCAGCTGACAGAGAAGCTTTCAGTTCAGCTGGAAAACAATTCCACATTGGAGAAGCAGTTGGAAGAAGCAGCATTGAAAGTGTCTAACTTAAGCGAGAAAGTTGAGAAGACCCAAGCTGAATCGGCTAGTCATATTGATGAAATGATTAAGAAAGCAAAAGATCTAGAGAACACGATCAGTGTATTGTCTTCTCAAAAGACCAAGGTAGAGGAGGATCTGAAAATTCTGGCTGAAGCATGCACTGATAAATTGTCATTGATGAAACAATTTGAAGACACAGTTAATCAAAGAATTACAGGTCAAGAGGAAAGGCTTGGCTTTCTCAACCGTAATCTTAGAGGGGTTCTTAATAGCTGTCAAAAACTTCAGCATGCATATGATGAGATGTCTACAAAGGCATCCCAACTTGAGGTACTTAAGGAGAATCAGATGGAGCACACAGCTCAACTAGATAAGAAAAATAACGAAATTTTGGACAAAAATCGCCTATTGGAAGAAGAAAAGTTAAATGCAACCAAGGAAAATGGAAAGCTCCATAAGCATGTCCAAGATCTTGAAGTTCAACTCCAGCTTGCAAAGCAGAAACTTAAAGTTACAGAAGGAGAAAGTAAGTGCAAGGAAGACAGATATGCAACGGCAGTGCAGACATCGCAGGCAGAGATACAACATCTTGAACAACTAGTACAACAATTTTCTGCAAGAGTTGGCATCCTGGAAGAAACTCTAGTGCAAGTAAAAGAACATGCCAAGTCAGGCGTCTCAAGCTTGGCCAAGAAATTGGATGAGCTAGAAACATTCTTCAGTCAAGGTTTCAGGCACTTTGTTGACCGTTCAGTTACATGCAGTGAAGAGCTTAAGGTTCTGAAGAGCAAATTGCATGACCATCTTGATGATCAAAAGGAACTTCTCAAGGAGAAGGATGAGCTGGCTAATGGATTGAGAGATAAAGAAAAGGCATTGTCAGAAATGGTCAAGAATGCTGCCGAGGCAGAACAGAGGGTGGCTGATCTTAAGAAGAAAGTGGAAGAGAAAGAAGACGAACTAGCAGTTAGAATGCAGGAGAAAAGAGAAGCCATCAAGCAGCTCAGCGATGCCATTATCTACCACAAGAACAACAGCGACGATCTGGTGCGCTACATCCGCAGCAGCCACAACCGCCCTCGCCTCCCGTTCTGTATGTAAATTTGTTTGTCGAAAATTCAGTGTCGGGAAGAGATGTAAAGCGTCTGTTCCAGCTGCAGACTAGAGCAGAAAGGGAACGTATTATCAATTTTTTGCATGTATCATAAGTTTTTCGTACGCTTTTCTAGAGGTGGTAGCGAAATGTATTGGCTTGTATATTATATATTCACGCTGGGACTGGGACCTGCAGAAATTATTATTGTTATTATCTATTCTGGTCAGATACATTTCTCCTAGATTGTGCTATTGCGATGCTCGGCTGTGTGAGCCCTACTGCTCGTTATCAAAGCTTCAGCCTTCAGGAAAAAGGAATTGGGAAACGATTTCTCTGAAACAGCATTTCGAGTACCTGAGATCTGGATAGGGCCTGAAAATGGGGTGGGTTAAAATAGGATTTTTGGGTTGGGTTCAGAAAAGAGTTACTTTTGGAAGGGTCGAAATGGGTTGATGAAGTAAACGAGTTGGTTTGGGTTGGTTCATAGCGACTGCGGGTTGGAATGGGTTACTCGTCAGATTTCCCTCCCACAGCCATTCACCAAAACGCGATTGGGCATGAGACACCTCGTGCAGCAGTAGTACAGCATCGATCTCAACTTGTCTTTGTTCTCTGGTGCATAGGTGCCCACAACAGGTGTGGTCTTTGAGTTCAGAAATCGTGTTCCTGGGCATGCGTCGTCGTTGCGGGTTTTTGGGCGGCATGTAAGACCAAGTTTCGAGGCCTTGGTAACTATACAATTTTCCGTTACAATTACGAACAATTTGATTAGCTGACAGATGTTTTTTAAAAAATACTGAATTACTGATATAGAATTTTTTTTATAAAAAAAATACTCGTTGTCATCAGCAATGGAAAGAAGTACTACCTATAGTACTACCAAGTTAACAAAAACGTGAAAATCAGACTGGTTTTTGTGGTTTTTAGCAAAACTGATCTGATTCAGTTTTATCAGAATATCAGTTTTTATTTTAAAAATTCAACAAATCTAATTTTTTTAAAAAAAAATTATAAGTCAAAACCGGTCGATAAACCAGTAATAAGGATGGCAACGGGTGCCCGATTCAAAAAAAGATTTGCGAGTGCAATTTTAGACCTGAATCTGTACCTACGGATAAAAAATGAAACCCACACCTGAACCCGTCAGGTTTTGGATGGGTGTCGGATCTCCGTCGAGTTTGTATTTTCTATCATAATTACACAAAAGGTGCCGGATTTTGAGTGGGTGTCGGGTTTTCTATTGTTAGAAAAATGATAATGGATCGGGTTCTGATCGGTTCAGGGTTGGATGAAGCAAAAATTTACCCAACAAAGATGAATTCGGGTCAGATTTGGGTCGAGTTCGGATCGGATGAAAGAAAAACTCGCATGACAAAGAAGAGTACGGATGTAGTTTCGAACCTGAGAGAATATTCGAGTGCCCGATGGGTCACCCACGGGTGAGAGAAAAGACTCGACCCATACCCATTTTATTTCGGGTTGGGTGCGGGTGTCAGCCACAGGTGAATAAATACACCCGCACCCGCACTCGATAAATAACTGAAACTCGAATCCGAATTGCCATCCCTTAAAATCGAGGAGTAAACCGGTAGGTTTCAAACTAAAAACCTAAAAACCAATAAAAATGTATCAACCGGTAAAACCATTCGATAAACTAGAAAAAGCAACTGGTTTACTGTAGCATTTCGTTTAAATTTTAATTTTTTAATTTAGAATAGTTTTGACTAATTTTCACTGTTTTGATCAAACCAATCGCAACCGATTTTAACAGTTCAAACAAAATTAAAAACCTTGAGTACTACTCCAAGCACACACCAACAAGAGTCACAAGAGTCACATTTACACTGAACCCATGCCTGCTGTAAAGTTTCATCGTGTACTATTTATCTGTTCACCACTTCTGAACATTTTGATCATTCGTCTTTGCTTTTGGTCTTAGCTACTATTACTTTATCACGGTGAAATGCTTGTTTAGCTGCTAACTATTGGTAAATCTTGGAGCTCATACATTAATCATACTACTAAGAGGAATATACTTTTTCCCTGCACCTGCACTGCTGCACCATGGGCAAAATCCATGGCAAACCCATCAGTAAATGTGGAGTGTGGGTTGGTTTGAGACTTATTACTTGTGGGTTGAGGTGATTTGAGTGGAGGGATTAATTTTTTGAGTTAGGTTGGGTTGGAGGCACAAGAGTACTTAGAATTTGAGTTGGGTTAGGTGTAGGTGTAGGGTGGGTTTTAAACCGTTACCAGCCCTATATCTGGAAGATCCGGTGGACTGCTGTTGGCGGATGGAGATGCCCACTTTACTCCCGCCTCCGGCAGCGCATCCCCAGCATCCTGTGGTCGACTTGGAAATTCCCTGACGGGGGTGGTGGCAGACACACAGGACGCAGGCGCAGGAATTTGGAGGCAGGGGCGCGCGCCTGGATGGCAAAAGCGACCGCGTCGAGCTCGCTCGGCCTCGCGTCGAGCGACCGAGTTGTCATCGTTTGCGTTCTTGGAACTGGGCCGGCCCAATTTAAGAATTGGGCCATGGTTCTTTCCTAGTGGCCGCAGCGGCAGGGTTTTGGTTCCTTTTGTGAAAGACTGCACTGGAACTCATCAATTGTGACTTTGACTAGTAGTATTATATTTTGAAGGCAATTGCAAACATGTCTTGGACTTTAATTTTAAAAATAGTTCTTTTTTAAAACTTTACAAAATCAAATTTTTTTTTTAATCTAAAGCTCAATGTTGCTCCTATTCCGTTAAGTGGTGCTAACGACGTTAAATATTATTGATTCTATTTTTATTTTGGTTTTGTAAAATTGATCGTGTTTTGATTAGTTTGCATATGAAATCTAAAATTCATATATTTAATAAATTTTAATGATTTGTTAAGCCAACTTAAATATTTTTAAATTTTCAATGTGTTTTTACTGGCCCAATCGTTATACTACGACCGATAACCACAGAACGGTCCACTGAGATTATCAGTGGCACGCGCCTGAACCCCACATGTCGAAACTTTAATTTCCTCCATGATTAGATCAGTCTTTCAGACATGGCGACTGAAAACTATGGGCTCTATAGTAATCGGTCCGTATGGGGTCGCTGATAGCCTGATATCATACCACTGAGACGTGCTTTGACCGTGTGCGTCAGTAACATCGCTTTGCTCTTAGTATTTTGGCAGTGCCATTTTGCGTCGGTTTCGGTCGACGTCATTCTCGGTATCTCTTCTCCGCTATGAACTCTCGGTCTACAGGCTCACGGAGACCGTCAACGATCAACGCAGTCTAGAAGGCGCACTTCGCCAACATCGACGACCCTTTGCCTGTGCCGACCTGCAGACATGGCGGAGTAGTGCAATGTTTGCGAGATCTCAAGGCTTCGGCATCAACCGCCTACGGGTTGTGAGTGTCGGATTTTGCCCGACAACTGCTTTAACTTTGAAACCGTCTACAAATTTCCAAATTAACTTTGGCACGTACTAGCACAGTACTCGTTGCGTTTTGTATCAGTATTACACCATACATTTTTGTGCGTATCGATTTTTTATGTGTGTGATCTCTATTCTGAAATATAAGTATTTTTAAGTTTTAATAAAGATTAATTTTTTTAGCATTGATGTAGAAGAGACAAATATCTTTTAATATAAAAAGTTACATATAGCGCTTGTTCGGTTCTCATTGTTTTTTTTGCGCTGTTTACTGTAGTCAATGTTCTCTAAAGTAAAATTAACACTGAGGCTGCACAGCTGCCGCCGTAAAGCAGGGATCTGAACGCAGCCATAATTGTTTTGCGATTAAATCTATAACGTAATTTATACAATAAATTTTTTTTTATTAATTATCAAAGTTTTGAGGCAGAGGTAGTAGTACTTACTAAAGATAACTTTTAGCGCTACGAATTGGAATGAGAATAAAAAATATAGTTTTTCTTTTATGAATCAATTAAACATTTATTTTTTGATGCCATTATGCTAAGTTTCTCTAGAGTTGTTGATGTCAGTATATCACTTTCGGTCCTCCCCCAAGTTATAGTATACAATATATGATCAGTAAATGGCTTTCGGGAACAGAAAGTAAACTAAAATCAAAACTACTTGTTCGGGCATCGACACTGCTCGGCTATTATATGACTAAGTAGAAATGATAGTCTTTTTCAAAACCCTAACACAATCTTACATGTAGGTGGTATATCGAAACCAACTAGGGGCTTATTCGGTTTGCTAGATTAGAAATCATTTTTGGGAGGATTGATTCTCGGTATGAAATAAGTTATTTTAGACTAATAGCTTAATTTAATCTGATTTATTTTTATATTTCTTTCTTCTACGACTCGAAATAAAAATATACCTTCTACCACATGAAACGAAACTGGACCGCAGAAGACAAAATACAAAATACAAATATAGATGGGGTTTGATTCCCACTCTAATAATTTTTTTAATAAATAAAAATTATGCGATTAATCTAAGATAACTTATTTCATACCAAAAATTAATCTGGGAATGATTCCTAGCCAGCAAACCGAACAAGCCTAGATATGGTTCTGGGCACAGCGGGAATGGCATGACAGGACAATATATACTCGTACAAGCGGCATGCCGCAAGTTTGAGACGGTGGCCATGTAATTATTCATTAGTCACAGATAAAGGTTTAGCAATAATATTAGCTCATGATTTTCTCTTTATCTCAACCATGATGCATGGTCTTTAGAATTAGCAGCCAATCATGTACTGCCTACTACGCAAATACTTCTTTCAAAATATAAACATTTTTAAATTTAGTCATAGTCAAATTTTTATCACTTTGATCACTAATAATATATAATTAATAATATTTTTATTATATAAAAATTATATTTTTTAAATTTATTATTAAATAAATTTTATAAAATTAATTTTTTATATTAAAAATTATGTAATTTTTTAGATATTATTAATAAAAATTTAAAGATTTTTACTCTATCTAAATTTTATATTTTAAAACGGAGGTAGTGCAGTCTTTCCTGGTCTGTCTTTGTCACGACGACGGGATCAAAGCGCCCCGCCCCGATAGCAGCAGCGATAACGCAACGAAAGCGAACCGGGCAAAGGATCAGAGTGCCGTAAGCCCCGTGACGCCGCCGGCTCCACATGAATTCCCGGCGAAAGGGATGCGAGTGCTGCTGCTCAGTCTCAGTGGAGCGTAGCCGCACAGGCACCGGCGAGACGCGGTAAAAGAACGGGCCGAGCTCGCCGGTTAGAGTTAGAACACGTCAAAAGGTAGAAGAAAACCGCGTGTGATTTTTTTGCGGTGTGGACTATGTTTGTTGTCACTACATGTAAAACCCAGACCGTAATTGCAAAAAAGGTTAAAATATTTTTTTCTTGATCTTTTTTCATGAACTCATTGTTAGTACATGGTAGTCATCTGTTTTGAAGTTGTTGTCACGTACTCTCTCCGGTTTTAAAATATTGATACCGTTTACTTCTAACTTTAAATTTGATCATTTGTTTTATTAAAAAAAATTGTTCAAATGTGTAAAATTATATATATTTGAACAAAATTTTTAAATAAGAAGAATAGTTAAAATTGATGTTAAAATAATCGGTATCAATAATTAAAAGTCGGAGAGAATAATAGTTTGAATTTAATTTATCGGTAACAACAATTTCAGAATACATGGAGTATATACTTTTTCACGTCGTTGTTATGCACGACGACATACTAGAAAACTGTATAGAAAAAAATGTTAACGACCACGAGGTGTAGCTGGATCGGAGCCAAAGTGTCGAGAAAGATACTCGAGGCTCGAGTCCAATCTCGGTGTAAAATCAAGGGCGCCAATCATATGCGTGCGTCCCACACATGCCATTCCTAAAGAGAAAACTCACCGGAGCACGCATGCATTATCGTCGTCGTACGAATCGGGTTCGCCGCATATCCTTGCAGTTGCTACGCTCCGACAAGGCGGCAAAGCTATATACTGTCTACAACTCCAACCACTCCGTGTCTTGTGGCGGCGAAATCGGCGCGGACGGACGCACACTTGCTCGATCTACGTACTTCCCGTAGCGTCACACCACCCTCCATCGATCAACGTTGTCCGAACGTAAACGAATGATTCTCCGACGAAAGGTCACCGGGCTGCAATGGTCACTGACCAGTGGGACTCGTCGTTCTGAAGACCAACAGCAGTATAGGATCTCTGTCCCGGCGCGGGCTTGTGAAGAACGTGCTGGCCTGGCCTTCCAAACCCGAGAAAGTGGCCACTACGTTGCCACAGAGCCACTGCACCTGGTGGCTCTGGTGTCCCCGTGCGAACCACGGCGCCCGTCCACTCTGCAGTGGCCCAGCCGCTGGTATCTCGCAGTCCGCTTTGCACAATCGAGCTCTTTCCGACGGTCGGTCCGGTCACCGGTTAGTCCAGGTCCGCCATCATCCACGGACCACGGCTACTGGATTCGCCTAGAGCTACAGCTAAGCTGCAGCTCCGATTGTAGTACTAAAGGTTGCACGAACTGCGGCGGCGTGCGGCTCACTCGTTGAGCCTTGCCTCACCCATTCCAGGTAACCGTGCTCGGCTACATGAACCTTCCCGAGAAAAATCTCCCGTGCAGGACGCCACGAATTTTCGTCAGTTCGACTCCAGTTCGAATATACTCCTACCTTGGAACCTTGATTATGCAGGTGTTGAGTGATCAACACGTAACGGAAGCAGCGTGATTACCCATCTCGAGCAGAGCGATGATGCCCCGGTAACACCCAAAAGAGCGATCCAGCCTCGCCGGGGAAGCGGTCAAAGGGCGACCCGGACTAAAACATCTCGCCAGCTGGGTGCCCCGTATCACGACCCAAGACCTGTCCAATTCGATCCAGAGCTTTGAACATTCTTAATCACAGCAACAGTTCCTTTTAAACTCCGACGAAAATCAAAACCACCTTTTCCGTTTAGTCCAGTCAAAGCTCATACTCTTCCACGCACCTGACAAACCGAGTGAACTGAATGACGGCTACGGCTATATAAGGACGCCTCACTGGCTCACATTCTCTTCACTGAGACACACTTGAGACGGCAGTACACAGTAAGCAACAGGCACAGCGAGCGAGATAGTACTGGTTTCTGACGACGGTGGCGGCGATGGAGGGACTGTCGGAGGAGAGGTGCACCCTGGTCGGGGAGCTGGTGCAGGTGCTCGAGATGGCGAGGAAGCTCGACGGGTACATGGCGGGCCAGCTGGGCGGCGGCGGGGAGGAGCGGTGCCGGGCGCTGGTGGCCACCATGCGCGCGTCCATCGACAGGTCCGTGCACATCGCCATGTCCTTCTGCGGCGCCGAAAACGCCGAGCACCTGCCCGTGTTTGGTGGGCAGCCGGAGTCTCCGCCGTCCGGTGGTTGTGGTGGTGACGGCAGCCCGCGCAGCGCCGGGTCGGACCAGGCCGGGGACTCCCGGGGCCGCCGCAATGCGGGAGGGCCGTGCAAGAAGAGGTAATTACAACCGAACGAAAGCCAGTCGATTGATCCCGTTAATTATTCGTCGACCGTGTGCTTAATTATCCGTGATCATCTCGATGAACTCGTCCAGGAAGACGCTGCCCAAGTGGACCACCCAGGTGAGGGTGAGCGCTGTGCAGGACATGACGCCCCTCGACGACGGCCTCAGCTGGAGGAAGTACGGCCAGAAGGATATCCTCGGCGCCAAGTACCCAAGGTCAGCGCCGCCGGCCCCTTTCCTTTTTCGGTGCGCGACCGAGTGCGCGCGAGCGACGCTGACCCCGATCCGTGCGCACAACTAATTTTCTAAACTCCACGTGAACTACTTGTTTCCTCGCAGAGCCTACTTCCGGTGCACTTACCGGCACACGCAGGGGTGCCATGCCAACAAGCATGTGCAGCGCACGGATGGCGACCCGCTGCTCTTCGACGTCGTCTACCACGGCAACCACACGTGCGCCCAGGCGCCTCCGGCTGCCGCGCACCCCAGCAACCTGGCGACGCCACCTGCAACGAGCGCCGAGAACGAGAACTCCCCGCCGCAGCCGCAGCCGCAGCCGGGGCTGGGGCTGGAGCAGGCCACCGCCTCCCCGGTGTTGGAGCGCAACGTGCTGCAACGGTTCTTGCCCCCGTCTAACAACAACCCGGCTGCGGGCGCCGACGAGAATGGCTGCGAGACGAGCGGCGGTTTCCCTGCCGGCAGCATCGCGGTGGCGTCCACTTTCATGTCGTCCCCCGCGGCCCAGGCGACGCTGGAATCCCAGCCGGTTAACGCGCCTGCGGTCGAGCTCGCCTCCGCGACGAACTCCCCGATGGGGGACATGTATTTCATCTTTCCACTGGATGACGCTGCCGATTTCTTGGAGACCGATTACTTTTAAGCAGATACAAACAGGAACATGCTCGCAGCAATGCTAATAGGCGAAGCTGCAAAAAGGCTATCCAAACGAGCAGCACGCAAGCGCTCGCTATCGACAAGGTCGGCAGCACTATTACGTAGGAGTAGTACGTAGTTCTTGATCGGTGTACTACGTTCAGGTTGATCTTGTACGACCATAAAAAAGGTTGATCTTGTATAACCTTTCTTCTTTCTCCAAACCTCCAGTAAACAGCAGCACCAACTCGGTAAAATTTCGATCGCTTTCTTTCATGTCTTTCTGTGTACTGTGCACATACGTACTACGTACTGCAAGTATTACAGTTCCCTACAAGTCGGCACAATAATCATGGAAACACCAGGTAGCTAGCAGTGAACGATGTTATCCAGAAAATCCAGTGGAGGTACCGATCGCCAGACACCCAGGGTTCAATCCACACGAACTGATCGCGCGCATCGTATCCTGACGCATTGAATCACCAAGAGAGAGAGAGAGAGAGAGAGAGAGAGAGATTCAGATCTCGCGCTAGCAACAAATTCTGTCCGCGTCCCGTCGCCGGGAGAACGGACTTGCCGTCACCCGCAGGCTACTGATCGAGTGAAGACAGTGGCAGCAACAAAGACGGCAACGCCGAAGCTGCGCACTCTGACGCTGACACGCTTCCCTAGCACAGAGAGTAGCAGTAGCAGGCAGCCACGGATGGGCCTGTTCCACGTTTCTAGTAGTACGGCGTAAGGAAGCGCTTGTGGCGAATGGAAGCTGCACGCAAGCATCGCCCAGGGTTGCTCTACTGGAATGGATCGGGATCTTCAACAGTCGACTGTCGGAGCAATCGCTGGAATTTAACACGCACATCGGACTGGAGGGTCTCATTCCGCTATGGATTATCTGAAAGAAATCAATTATAGGAGTAACATACTAGTACTACATAATAGTAGTACTATGTTAGTGGTGGATCGGTATCTATGTTAACAAAACCCTATAAGAATTGGCTTCAGATTCGATACCACGCGTACGGGTTGAGAGAGGATTGAACTTCACCTTTCAAGCTAGTTGGGCCTGTATGCAGTTCAAGGCCCAAATAGCAAAATAGTTTCAGAAAAATTCTTCTGTTTGGGGAAACCTCGACTCCTCCATGGCACATTGGCACGTCCCATCTCTTGCAACTTGGGAGTCCTCGCACAACAAGCTGTCGACTTTAATAATGGTTACGAGTGGAATTTTACGTAATCTAGTGGTGTGTGTTCTGTTTAAAACTTCAGTATGTACTGTACACGTATGCCCCCTGGCTCAAAACTGTCCATTGCAAGATGAACATGAGCATATAGGCCGGAGGGAGAGAGAGGGATCATGCTTGGCAGGCGACAGCGCTACAGTTGAGTAGTATCGGAAAGAAATAAGCAGGCTCAAATAGATCATAAGATTTGAGAAAAAGAAGCTCATGCTTCTTTTTTTTCTTTTGACAGCAGCTCATGCTTTTGCTGCTTCTTTCATCGGCTGGAATGCCTTGTCAGGATAGATCTAAAAGAACCAAATACAACAGCGCAGCTACGATAGCTCCTACTACCTCGCTCCACACAGTCAGCTGCGAAGGGCGAGAGATCCTTCTCCGTCCTCGATCACCTCTGGCCGGCCATGGTCAAGCATATCGCGACGAGCCGGCCTATCAGCCGCTGGCTCCTACGTTACATGCTAGCTAGCTACCGTTCTGTCTCCTCGCCTTCCTACTCTTCAGCCGCCGCAGCTCCACCACAATGACGCTGACGTTGTCCTTGCTGCCGCGCGAGATCGCGAGCTCCACCAGTAGCGCCGCGGCGTCGGCCGCCGAGCTCCCGGAGACGCACTCGGGGTACCTGGACGCCGCGAGCCCGCTCAGGCAGTTCCTCGCCACCTTGCAGGCCACCTCGTTGGACACGACGTCCCAGAGCCCGTCGCTCGCCAAGATGAGGAACTCGTCTCTGTCCGTCCGGTCCACGACGGTCACCTCTGGTTCTGCTGTCACGTATGGTTTCAGGTAATAGTCTCCTGGAATGGCAGGCAGAATAAAGTGAGTTCAATCCAAAGAAAACAGAGAGAGCATCTACGGTAAACTTCAGCAATTAGTATTTGATCTTGCATCTCTGCTCACGTGGGAAATACATACTCCCTCCGTTCTCTGTTTTTAAATTAATATCACTATTGATTTTTAATCTTAACTTTAACTACTCGTCTTATTTAAAAAAATTAGTTTAAATATGAAAAATTTTAAGTTATAATTCCAATCGCTCTAATGATAAATCAAATTATAATAAAATATATAATATTTATTAATTTTTTTAATAAAACAAGTAGTTAAAATTGAAATTTATAGTCAACAGCAAAAACAATAAAATAAAAGAAAGGAAGTCGGAGAGAAAAGAGGGGACATCATCGTACCAATTGACCTTGATGTTGCAAGCACCCCAAGGACACGGTACCCATTCCAGTTGATGACTCTACCACCTGCTGCTTCTACTCTTTCTAACTCGTCCGGTCTGTCTGGCTGTACAGATCAAACAAATTTTCCATTACCTTTTTTTGAGGAGGGGGGGGGGGGGGGTATAGTAGCATGTAATCAAGCAGTTTCTTCCCAGATTATCAAATTTTTAATGCGAGCATCTTTCCTAGAACGAAAGGAACCCATCACGGATAGACAACACAAGCAGCACGCCATTTCCAAGAGCTGGTCTGAGAAGGAAGACACACCGACTGACCTCGATGAGCCTTTATACTCATCCAGCAACCGCGGCCGAACACACCCGTCTTCGCGGGGAACCAACGCTTGGCCCAATGAGGAACTCCATGGACGTGCGCTCACTAACCCGTGCGACTAGCACCCGGCCAGGTGTAAGCCACCTCGCCGCTCACTCCTTTCCTTAACAAGCCCGGCCTGTGAGGGGGGAGAGTTCTCGCAAACTGGTTGTTTATCAGGCAACGTGACAAGCCTGCCCAAAGTGCACCACCACGCCGTCCCAGACTCCCAGCGCCAGCCGCCACCCCACCACGGACACAAGCGATTGGCTTTCTAACATGATTTGGCGCAAGGTTACAAGGAAGCTAGCCGTGCAAGGCGCCTTGCTGAAATTCTTCGAAAAGTTGGGAGGTATAGCTTTGCCAAAGGCAAACGAGTGAAGAAATATGCGGCACGGTCGAGTGTCCCTATCTCGACACGGCTTCACTCCAAAACAAGGGGTTGTGGTGCGGTGCGCGCCGAAGCGTGGCCGCGCTGGGGGGCGAAGGAGTGCGCGCGACGCCTGTCATCCAGGCCCGAAAAAAAGATCTTGAGGAGGGAATGGCGTCGCGACGGCGACGTTAGCGTCCTTATTTCGCAGCCGGATGCTTCGTAAATCTAGAATAACGCGGATCTGGATTCTGGAACACTTGGCAAGTTATCATTTCGCCGCTCTAGGTGTGCTGTAAGCTGCACCGAGTTTGTTTCGAATCGAAATGGAAGGGGTGCTGTACCTTGTGGTCGGAGGAGAGCGGCACGGCGACGCCGCCGCGGGAGAGCACGGCGCGGGAGTCGCCGCAGTTGGCGACCACGATGCGGCGGGGACCCACGACGGCGACCACGGCGGTGGACCCGACCGTCTGCTCGCCCGAATCCTCGTCCTCGTCGGCGCCGCCGACCTCGTCGTCTACGCGGGCGAAGCAGGCCGCCATGGCCTCCTTCCACCGCGCGCCGTCCGGGTCCTCGAAGTCCCCGAGCTTCAGCCTCAGCCGCTCCACCTCCTCCGCGAGCACCACGTGCATCCGCTCCCGGCACGCCTCCGCCACCCGGGACCCGCCGTGCCCGTCGAACACCGCGAAGAACCCCTCCTCCCCGTCCTTCAACTTCCCACCGTCGTTCTCCGCGCAGCTCCTCTCGTCGTCCCCGGCCGCCGGGGGCAGGAACGGCGCGGTGATGGCGACCGCGTCCTCCATCTCCCGCCGCCGGCCGATCACGGATGCCGCGCCGTGCGACAAGCAAGCGGGTACCCGCTTCGCCGCGTGCGGCTGCGGCAGTGGCTCCGGCGCCACCTTCGCCGAGTCGGACGAGTCCGAGGAGCTGTCGGACACCGGGCGCACCCGCTTCGCCGCCTCGTCGTCCGCGGCCGCCGACACCGTCCGTCCCAGGCGACGCAGGTCCAGCCTACGCTGCCACACGGACCGCGCCACGCCGTTCACCTTCTTGTCCTCCGCCGCGAGCGCCTCGAGCGCGGGCACGCCATGATCCCGCGTGCTGGCCTCAGTGCTGCTCGTTCCCTTCTCCATCCGAACGGAACGAGTGCGAAAGAAAGTCCGGGCGTTGGAAGGCAAACTGACTTTAATACCTGCGAGGACGCGGTACAGCCGTTGGATCAGGCATAGAAGGCTCGGATGCGCGACAGCGCGGGCGGGAGCTGTATCCTGACGGGGATCTTGTGGACCGGGACGTGGACGGCAAGGATCAGCCGGCACCCGAAGCGTGGAGCTCGCGATCAGCGGCTTTCGACCTCGGCGCTCGAGGACAGCCGTGGTCCTCGCGGTTCACCTGGACCGCAGAGAGGGGTTATTGATGCCTGGCTTGTGGGGTCAATCTGTCAGTAGGGGAGCTCTGTATGGAGAAGGGCCAGGCGGCAGACTTGCGGATTGACGCTTTTTGGGAACACGTGGGACCCGAAGGAGAACGGCTGGGGGGATACGTGGAGGAGAGAGAGGAAAGACGACCGCTGAGGCATGTCTGTGATTTGACTGAGACGAAAGAATTGGTAGACGCACGCCGTCCCCGGATGCCAATGTGCAACAGTACTGTACTATCTCCGTCTCAAACTACAGTAGAATGTTATTTTAGGCCCTCAAAGTTTTTTTAAATTATAACTTATTTTCATATTTTAAAATAATTTTTTCTATTACCAATACATCTTCACTGATCTCTCTTCTTCTCTCACCTTTTTCTTTTTTTTAAGGGTCCATTTAGATTCAACTGACTAATTATTAGTTTAAACTAATAATTAGTCGACTAAAAATTAAAAATTAGTCAGTTAATTGTTAAGGGCTGTTTGAATTTTTGCCTTTATTTACCTTTCCAAATATCAGCATACCTATAGAATTTGGTAGCTATTTAGTTCTTCACCAAATTTTAAGTTGCCAACAAAAATTTGGAAACACCAATGCAAATCAATAAGTCAATGTTGACGCTAGAAATAGCTCGCCGGCGCCTCCATCCATGCGCCAAAGTTGGTTGAGCTGATGTGACATTTTTTATTGGTTGCACGTATTTTTAAAATATTAGGTTAAAACGCTTTAAACAATTGTATCTTCTTAATGATATATCCAATTTATGATCTGTTTTCATCATTAAACTCCTTTCATTTAAATCTGTAAAATAAGATCTCATTTGACTATATTTTGATACAAAAATTATATTTATTTTTAAACTCTTATATTATATTAGAGGCAATAGCGTTTTGGTCATAAAAAAGAAAGCTAATTGTCAAAGAGCCATCGATTTTGAAATTTTATGAAATAGCCATCAATTTTTTGAACCGAACTCTCCATTAGCCATCGTTCTTTCACACGGTTTCAACAGCTTTTGGAAAGCAATAAAAAAAAGAAAGAAAACCAATTTACATGTGCGAAAAGACCATAGTGCCCTCGTGATATCTCAAACTAAATCGATCGATCTCCCTCGGACGCCCGTGCTGCCCCCTTCATTTTTTTGGGCGTGTTCCCAACCCTAACCCTAGGCGGCGACTGAGGCTAGC